>JAHRHZ010000268.1:32844656-32885966 GCA_024137785.1 Ginglymostoma cirratum | reverse complement strand
CTCACCTTTACTGGCTCCATCCCCACCTCTTTGACTTGTCTGCCTCCTCTCCACCTATCCTCTCCTCTATCCGCCTCCCCCTCTCTCCGTATTTATTTCAGAACCCCCTTCCCCTCCCCCATTTCTGATGAAGGGTCTAGGCCCAAAACGTCAAGCTTTCCTGCTCCTGTGCTGCTGCTTGGCCTGCTGTGTTCATCCAGCTCCACACCTTGTTATCTCAATTCTCCAGCATCTGCAGTACCTATTATCTCTGAGTAATTATCCTGATAGGGATTGACAATCCTTTTAAACAACTCTGGGGACATGGTTGGGAAGGGAATTTCTTCCTGCTATCAAATACAGCTTTTGTTATATGACAGAGTTAGCTGTAACTCTAAGGTTGAAAATGGCATTGCTGGACATTGACCGTTATCGGTATCTGCTTTCCATTTTTGATTCTAATGACCTAGCATAAATGGATTTGGATAGGACAATACCAGAAATTTGCAAATATTGTGGATGTTTTTCTGACCCGTGATGGTACCTTCATTGCAGAAATTATAAGCACTATTGGATAAGTTCTGCAGCAGTTTTTTTTTCCATTTGAGCACCTTAGTCATATAGTTTTACGCGTGTAGAAATAACAATGATCTGATCATATACTGAAAATCAACTGTGCAACCAACAAAGTGCCACAGATAGGGATCTTGGAAGTGTTAAAACTAAAAGGGATCTCTTCTATAACTATTGAATCAAGTATTTAATGAATTAGCTCTGAGGTCAATGTATAATATTCTAAGCAACAGAAACCTCAAATATGCATAAAATATTTAATATTTTAATATTGTTAATAATCTGAGGTATTAGTATTCAACCAGTTTAATGTGGCATTAATTTGAATTGGCATCTTAAAGGTTTGTGTTTGATTAACTTCATATATTATTCTATTACTCACTACTAGTGATAATTTTATAATATTAATTCTCTGGTACATATAACAGGACAAACAGTAAATATCTTCAGCAACATATAATAAATTAGACCATTGCTAGAGTGATGCACTGCACAAACAACTGGGATTGGCAGCGTACAAGGTTGTCATTGTCAAAAGTTTTAATAAGAATAATCAATAAACATTGCTGAATTTATACTTCTTTTAATTAGCTGATATATACAGATTATTTATTTTGGCCAAAACATCTGGGTGGAGAAAAACACATGTTGCTATTAATCCTGTAAGAAATGGAAGAAGGGATAACTAAAATGTAATCTAACTTTTAGAAAAATAAACTTTAGATGCCAAAATGAAATAGCCTTGAGATGTAAGCAAAGCATTAGTGTAGCCAGTGAGTGTCCTCCTTATGTCACTCCCAAAATGTACGAAATGCAACCAGGTTGTTTAACTTAGGCTATGGTTACTCAAAACTGTTATGATTAAAAAGTAGCAGTTGCAGAAATTTTAAAAACTTTCTTATAAAATGGCTCCTGTAATAATACAGAACAACAAAAAAAAAGTGGTATTATTGAGAAACCTAGTTACATATACATCTGCCTGTACCGGATCAGTAAGACTGGCCCAGTGCCGATTTCCTCATCCCGAAGTGCCTGTCCTTTAATTTCATCAGCATCTTCATAATTCCCCAATCTAATATCACAAATTAACTCTTGGTTCTGCAATCCCAGCATAGTCAAAATACTTTAAACAAACTTCGATCTCCTTCCCCGTGCCTGAAAGTAGGCAATTTTATATTTTAAGTTTTAGCTGTTTTTAACCAGGCCACAATAAAGTATAGTTGATGGCAACCCAAATCTCTCAGCTCCCTAATGTCCAAACTATTCAACTTGATCAGGAGAAGGTAGAATAGCAGTTACCCTGCATTTTGGCATCTTATATTTTATAAGTCAAGTGAACTCTCAGTGACATCACAGCATCTTTATGAGATTAGCAGGGGTTTGTCTTGTTAACTGCATAAACAAATTGGAATTTCAGAGGTGCATGTCATTTTTCAAAATTTTGAGATACCTGAGAGCAAGTGGGATATATTTCAACATTTGTTACACAATATAAGCCTTACAAGCTCCTGGGTTAGGTATGTTACTGCAAACTGGAAGACATGGACATCGTCTTGTCTGCTATCAAAATGTGTCTTCACTGAGACTTGATAGGAAACATTTTACTCGTACCAGTTTGATTTGTTCACTTAAAAAAAGAGGATGTTATTACTGCACTGCCATGTTTCTCTGCATATGAATTACTGTTTATATTTAATCATTTCCCTCTATAAAGGACAGGCTTGCATTTGTGGTCTGATCATTGTCGACCAACTGATTGATACAAGGATGAAAGCCTTCATTCCAGTTTTAACGAGTGAATAGATTCACTCAACACTTTGTTAGAATTAAGCCACCAATTTGCCCACTCTGTATAGGGCCACATACCAACCTGGTTATCTGTCAACATGTAAGTTTATTGTTTTGTCTGCCGAAAGCTTACCGTGTGCAGTGACCATAGAATGACCCTCTTAAGAAAACTAAATATGTCTGTCAGAGTTTAATAAACTGTTATGTTACTCTAGTTTATTTAGGAATTTGAGAGATGACAGGATTAGGTTCAAAATGTCAGGAACAGACAGGGTGTAATATGTGCATGTAATGTTTTCTTGCGGGAGCTTGCTGTACATCGCACCATGGAATATCATTGGCTGTGTATGTAATGCTACCAACACTATATTTTATCAGGGACATGTTGAGAATTTCAGTAATTTATTGGAAATGTAGTTCCAACATTTTTTTGAGCTGTCAAATTTGATCATTTTCTGAAAATTACTGATGGTGAACTTTATCAAGTGTCAATTTGAATTAGACATGCAAAAGGATGTTTTAATTGGACAGAGCAGGTGCCAGTTCAGTTCCATGTTTGTGTGACTCTGTATTGTTTAAACAGAAGCGTTTAAGGGGGATTTTAAAATCATGTCCCACAGGCATGGCATTGCTCTGTCTGCCTACTCATGCTGATATGAGGCTCAAAACCTTTTGAAAGGCTAGACCTCGCTGCTATGCTTCTGTCAAACTGCAGGTGCCAACCTGCAGATCAGGCCGAGGGAAGGGATTGGTGATGTGATCCCAGAAAGAACATCAATGGGCAAGAAGTAGGACAAAATTCTTTTAGGAAGTCCTCTTGCTAGGCTGCACAAACAACTGACACTTTTCTCTGGATTATTTTGTGCGACCTCCTGAGGAGTTCTTTAAGGACCATTAATTGGGGTGTGTACCACTAATATGATTCACACTTTGCCCATTTGTACCCGGAAAATTGCAATCAGGATCTTAGAATTAATGTAAAGCTAAAATTTACACATGTAAATATCTTCCTTCCTTTATCTAGGATTACTCTTTTGAGATAAGATATCCACTGCACCTCCCCCACACAAATAGGTGGCTATCAATTTTTTTAGTCAAGAAATACGTACCCGGCAATTAAGCATCGGCACTTTTAATTGGAAAGATGACAGTCAATAACTTGTACAATTAAACAAGTTAGTTATTTTCTATTAGTCTATATGTTAGAATAAGCACAACGAGGAGACACAAAGTAAAAAAAAACTTGTCTGCTTGTGATTCCCTATTCCGAACAATGTACTGGAAAATGTGGTATTGTTTTCATTGGTTGATTGTTTACAGTGCAGCTTTATCATCACATTTATGTTCTAGCTTTTGGAGTTGCGAGATTATCCCTCACCAGCTGTTCCATACCTATGGATCCAAATCTTAGTCATATCACAATCCATCTTTTGTGTCACAGGTATTTAGCTTAGATCCTTCGCATCACTCTTCAGCAGGAATTAGTTTGTTTCCGTAGACTTTCCTTAATGAAAGAACATCACTATCAGTTTGCTACACTATAATTGTCCAACAATATGAATATAAAGCTTTGATATGCCATTAAACTTATTCAGACCAGATTAGGTTTATTGCAACAGCACAACCTTTGCAAAAGTACAACCATCCAGACCAAACAGCAATAACTGATGGTTCTGCCAACTTTACCTGGTCCTGACATACTGTTAGCACTTCTGTATATTGTTGTCAAAAACTACTCCCTTAATATCACATAATTTCCATGTCAAAGTCAATAGAGCTCAAATGCAGTATTAAGATACCATCTCAAAGCATCTGTTGTATTAATTTTCAGTAGTACTTCTATTAACAAATTCAAAAATCCCCATAACCTTCAGCTACTACAAGGTTGTCATATTTGGAAACTGAAATTCGGTCATAACTCTACTGTAATTCAGCTATGTTTTGTTTCTTGTTTTGTGATTTGCTCCTAATTCATCAAGCAACCCTGTATATTACAGCTATAACATTTTATGAGTTCCAGGAGGACGGTATTTTGATTAAGAAAGCTCTGGTGAGAGAAAGAGTAGTTTGTGAGCTGTTTAATAATCAAAGTGAATGGAATATAGCAAAGATGGTGGACTTATTCTATGTCAGCCTTGAGAACTTGAATGAAGAACGTGAAGGGGATTAATGACAATGAGGAATCTAACATATTTAATTAATTGGAGTGTAGTGTATTGACTACCTTTTTGTTAATTAATAACAAACCTACTGTGATATAACCAATAGAATACCAATCATTGAGATGTTCTAAAATAGGCAGTAGCTCCAGTTGGAGAAAGTTATGGATTGCTTAAATTATTGTTTAACTCAACAAAAAACAGCGGACAAAATCAAATGTAAGTCACAGACACATTTGGAGGTCTGGAAAAAGCTACCTCAAAGTAAAATTCCATTACTGTTGTAATATCCATTTCATTTTTAACCTGCTATTGACCTTGTACTCCTTGTTTGTAGTTCCCATAACTACTGTTAATGGTTGTATTTTTATTTCATGAAGTTGAGTCTGACAGTACATACGATGTCAACTCTCTTCATTGTATCTTCAAATGCTTTTTTATTGCCTCTATTATCTAAAGTTCCCTTAAAATAACAAAGTTATTCAACCTGTTTTTGTAGTTAATGACATTATTTGCATAGGAGTGTCTCTGAACATATTGTTGATGCTCAATGCTGTCAGATGAGAAATTCTTTTTGTGAGTACTGACTGGGCATGCATGCACAGGAAAAGCAATACATGGAATTTAATCTTGGAATAGAAAATTGTGTCAGAATCTTGTAGAAGTCTGAAAGATTTGGGCTGGGGCCAGATATGTGGCAGAATTGGACAAGACTCTTTATTCTGGGAGCATCTCATACGATCCTTTATGCTTATCAGTAGGTGGTGTGGGGTATTTCCTACTTGCAGTGGTAAGTTGCCAATTAAAGGGCATTTATTGTTTGTTAAATGCCTTGTTAACAGTTCAACTCACCTTATTAATATTCAGCTTTCTATCTGAGCAAACTCACCAAATAAGCTGGACAGCAAGAAAACTTGACAAGGAATCCAGAGTGAGTAATTCATAGATCCAGTTCATTCCCAGGGCACAATGTATGGGCACTGGCCACATGCACTCATGTCCACATCTGCTGGCATCCAATATGTGCCAGCCATCAAAATCTCTCATAACATGTCACCAATCCACTTACAAGACATTTCTGCACTCCAAAGCTGCACTTTGGGCTGTACTGACATCTATCACTATAATGTGTGTGCTCAGGGACCTGCACCCAACTCATGGATGGCACCAAGCTGCATCTCTGGGTTTTCCTGCTCCTATGATGCTGCTTGACCTGCTGTGTTCATCCAGCCCCATGCTTGTTATCTCAGATTCTCCAGCATCTGCAGTACCTTTTATCTCTGGGCTGTTTGTTTGCTTTCTTAATGCTCTCTAACTCTGAGACTATCTGGGTGCTCATAGACCTTGATTTGCCTTTTTGTATTATGCCAACTTAGCCAGGGATATCAGGCTCATTACTCCTATCCTGCTTCTCCAGTTAGCACAGGCACAAAGCCAGGAAACTTGACATTGGGCCTCAATAAATGAAAGGGTCAGCATTCACCAATAGTATGTCCAAGTGGCCAGAGTCAGGACTGTCTCCTGGTTGAGAGTGAGCAGCCAATGTCAGGTACCACAGCTTTCCACTTGATTCTTTCTGACTTATTGTGGGCTGTTTTCATCCTGGAATGTGAGAGTGGCAGATATTAAGGGAGAAGAAAATAGGTGGCATAGCTGTTTCTTTTGGTGCAAGTTGGGAAGAGTACTGAGTGATTGAGTAGGTAGTGCAGATGGTGTGTATAGGTTGTGCTGTTGGGGGTTGAGATGTGTAACAGCGAGTGTGGGAAGAAGTTGCATGCAACATTGAGAGCCCATAAGCCTTGTTTGCAGGTAGGTGCAGAGTCAGGGATAGATTGAGTGCGAGGTATTGGGGAGAGGATGATTACACTTAAGCTGGCAGAGTGGAGAAGTTTGCTGAGTTTCTTCTAAAATGGTGTACCAGGCGACTGACATTGCTTTAACTCAGGTGACAAGCTTGGATCACGTTGGCACAGTCTGATGTTATAGTCTCCACCATTTGTCCTGATTTGGGGAGGTGTATGGGAGACGATGGCTTGCCTGTGTACCAGCCCATCCAGAGAAGGACTTCTAGGTCCTTGCCCATTAAACTGGGCACCAACACCCCCATGTCCGCTGTATCTGGAATCTCAGTTCTTATCTGAGTGCAAACCTATTGAAGATGGTGTGGATGCAAAGGATGCTGGAATATTCTTGGGTACCCACTGATTGATGAGTTGCTCTGGGAATCATATATGGTAAAATGGAGCTGAAATCAGTTTTGAGGGACTCAATATTGGCAGGGTAGATAGTTAATAAAGAACGAAGAACAATACAGCATGGGAAAATGCCCTTCAGCCTTCCAAGGCTGTGCAACCACATTTTGCCCTTCCATACTAAAACTGTCGTCAATTATAGGATTTGTATCCCCCTATTCCCTTCCTATTCATGTATTCATCCAGGTGCTTCTTGAATGCTGCTATGGTGCTTCCACCACCTTTTCTGGCAGCGTGTTCCAGGCACTCATCACCCTTTGTGTGAAAAAGTTACCTCACACATCTCGTTTAAACTTCACTCCTTGCCGCACGTTGAACCTGTGTCCCATAGTAATTGACCCCTCCACCTTAGGAAAATGCCTTATACTTTCCACTGTATCCATGTCATTCACAATCTTATAAACTTCCATTAGATCTCCCCTCAACCTCCTGCATTCCAGTGAAAACAAACCCAGTCTGTGCAACCTGTCTTCATAGCTAAAATCCCCCATATCAGGCAACATTCTGGTAAGCCTTTTCTGCACCCTCTCCAAAGCATCTACATCCTTCTGGTAGTGTGTTGACGAGAACCATATGCAATATTTGAAGTGTGGCCTAACTAAAGTTCTATAAAACTACAGCATAACTTATCTATCACTATGCTCAATGCCCCTTCCAATGAAGACAAACATGCCATAAGCCTTTTTTACTAGCTTATCTACTTGAGCTACCACCTTCAGTGATCTGTGGAGCTTCACACACAAATCCCTCTACATATCATTACTGGTAAGGGTTCTACCATTCACTGTATGATTTCCACCTATATTTGTCCTTCCAAAATGTGTCACCTCACATTTACTCTGGATTAAACCCCATCTGCCATTTTTCTGCCCATGTCTCCAATTGATCTATATCCTGCTGTATCCTCTGATAATCCTCCTCACTATCCACAACTCCACCAATCTCTGCATCGCCCACAAACTTACTAATTAGACCAGCTATGTTTTTCTTGACCACAACCACAAACAACAAACAACAGACGTCCCAGCTCTCAACCTTGTGGTACACCACTCGTCACAACCCTCCATTCTGAAAAGCATCTTTCCACCTCTACCCTCTGACTCCTATGACTAAACCAGTTTCGTATCCATCTTGCCAGTTCACACTTCATACCATGCGACTTCATCTTTTGTACCAGTCTGCAATGAGGGACCCAATGAGGGCTTTACTGAAGTCCATGTAGACAACATCAACCACTTTTCTCTCATCAATCACTATGGAGTTAGAAGATCATCTTGGTGTAAATTATGGCACTGACATTGTGAATCATCTGGCCTCAGACAGTTGCCAGGAAAAAAGCATGGGGCTGAATCCTGCTATATTTTGGCAAAGTGTCAGTTTCGTTGAGACACCTAGTGAGTTTTCTTGTTCCGTCATTCTTCATTAATTTCCTAAGACAACACTCTGGCATCATCAATTCCGTTAGTTACAGACTTTGGCCAGAAGAACCCACTACTTCCTGGACATCCCAGGATACTCTGGGATCTCTGATACTGTCGCTATCGATAAAAAGCTATTGTATACTCAGACACCACTATCAGTCTGGAGCTGCCCTGCACAAGTCCTGACATTTGCCCTGAAAATGGCAGACAAGGAGAAATTGGTGCAATGCTTTACAGATGGAGACCTGGAGGTCCTGCTTGATGGGGACAATGCAGAGGTGAGTTCTTCCTCTTCCCCCAGAATGTACAGAGGAGACCACAACACCAGGCCATGACAGCTTGGTCCAAGATTACCACCACGTCTGTGCAGGCTCAGCTATCTAGAGGAATGACCAGCAGTACAGGGAGAAAGTCAACACCCTTCTACACTTTACCAGCCTACGTGGCACAATCGTCACTCTGATATCTCCCACTCACTCTATCTCTGCTATTACAACCACCTCCCACCAAGCCTCATGCTCTTCCACTCATTATTGCATGCACCATATTCCCTCAATCACTCACCTTCTTCAACCTACCACACCACTAACCCCACTTACATTGCCCACTCACTTCCTCAGAGTACTTCACCCACTCTCCCCCACCAGCATTAATAGTAACAGCAGTAACACTTTATTCTTCCTTACACACATTAATTTCGGGGGAGAAAAATCCCCTAAAAGCAAAAAGAGTCAAGGTAGGCTAATATTCAACTCCGCACCCCTTGTGAGGAATGGTTCCTGACCCTGCTGAGCAGCCCCTGGTCTGGTATCAGAGGCAGTCCTTTACTTCCTATGCTGAGGCCTTCTTGCTGAACGATGCCTCTCTTGAGCTGATTGAGGGTTGCCGGCATAAATGATAAGCTTCATGCCTCTGTGCCTGTGCTAAAAGACAAGGCAGAATAGAAGTACAGTTAGCCTGGTCACTCTAGTTGAGGGTGAAAAGCACAAAACAACCATTCACCAAAGATTCTCAGACAGCACCTTCCAAACTGTCCCACCACTTCCATCTCGAAGGATCCGGGCAGCAGTTATATGGGAACACCACCACCTACAAGTTTCCCTCCAAGCCACTTACCATCCTGACTAGGAAATATATCATCGTTTCTTCACTGTCACTGAGTCAAAATCCTGGAATGCCCTCTCTAATGGCTTTGTTTGTCTACCTATCGCAGTGGTTCAAGAATGCAGGTCACCACCAACTTCTTAAGGGCAGCGAGGAAAGGGCAATAAAATACTGCCAGCCAACAATGCCCACATCCCCAGAGTGAATAAAAAAAATTGCAAGGCAAGAAGTGTATGCTGTGAGAATCAAAGTAGGCTTAAAGTGAGTGGATGCTGAGAGAGTAAGCAAGTAGCTCTGAGATACAGCCTGATTCAAACTGTGAGCTGGCTGTTTGTCCCTGCACTTGAGCAACCTTGCAGCAGCCTTTTAACGATGGTGTTTGGGCATCCTGAGGTGTAGCATTGATGTGCAGAAGCAGATTGTAAGTGCTCTGGAGATGTATCATGATGATGTGGGGAGGCTGGCACATGCCATCCTCTGAAGAGAACGGGTACATGCAGCCATTGTCCTGGAGGCATGCCTGAGATGTTGGTACAGGCTGTCCAAGATTGTAGCCTAGGGGAGCAAGCGGTCAACTGAACTTGTCAGGTTCCTGCTCAGATTTTCATGTTGGGAATTATTGATGTTTACTTACCTCATGGGTGGTGGTAGGATAGGGAGCTGCATATTGATGAGTGAAGTTTGTGGTGAGTGAGGCTGCCAACAAGCGATAATCCCCCTTAACAGGCATCTTGCTGCTCACTAGTGAGAACCTTGTCTTGATGCCCAGAACCCTGAAAATGCAATAAATTGCCCCTTACATCAAGAAAGGCCTTGCTCAACTTCCCACTCTATTCTCCCAGATTTGCTGCCATATTCACATTGTTCAGACCTCCATAGGATTTCGCCCATGGTGTCAGTGACTGCCTTGCCTGTCAAGAGTCTGAGTCATCCTTAAAATATTCAATAACCCTGCATCCACTGCTGTCTGGGGATAGGAATTCCAAGACTTATGACCCTTTGAGAAAAAAAATTCCTATTCTTCATCTGAAATGGGACACCCCTTGTTTTTAAGCTGTCTTCCCTTCGTTGTAGGTTCCCCACAAAGAGAATAATCTTTTCAGCATCCATCCTGTCTAGTTCCCTCAGGATGTTATGGGATTTATTAAGATCACCTTTCATTCTTCTAGCTCCAATTGATACAGGTTCAACTTGTCCAACCTTTCCTTAGAAAACAATGTCTTTGCTCCAGGAATGAGACAAATGAACTTTCTCCGCACTGTTTATAAATTCGACAAACTTGTACTTAGAAACTATGTAAATAGGAAACAGTGTTTCAGATGATGTATCTCAAACAATACAAACTATCAAACAAATTAACATACAACCATTTTCAGTGATACATTGTAATGTTTATTTATGTTTAATATTTTCACAAAAGAACCACAACACGATTACCGCACCACATATACTCCAAAACACTCCAGGAAGTTCTCAGTCCTGATTATTTCCACTTAAAAAGAATGTGCAAGTACTGATTTTAATTACAATGAGACTGAGTGCCTGAGAAAACCTTCTCCATTGAAGAGTTCTTGTTGAAATGATGTAAAATGGATATCTTTATTCCTAAATAAGCTACTGGTCAGTTATGTTGAACTGATTGAGCTCATTTCATGGGCAATAACATCTGCAGCCCAGATAAGTGAGTCAATTTCCTATTCAACAGATCATTTTAATTAACTTGTTTCATTTGTGCAATCATTCACATAACAAGGGACTACTTGCTTTTGTAATTTAATCTGAGACATTGTTCATCAAAATTATTATGAATGGGTCTCCAATGGTTGACACTTTGGTTAATCCTCATAATGCATGCAGTGAATTCCTCTCTGCATATTACTCTTGATTGATCTTGCTTAATATAAAATGCATTTTTATTTTATATTTTGCATTCATAACCTGATTGTGATCATTTTCATTTGGTTCCCATGTGGTAGCTGCAGCTGTGGCAAGATGATGATATCACTCTTTTAACCCTCTGGGCTTATGATCGCGATTTAGTACCATATCCAAAAATAATATAATACGAAAGCAAATTTTTATTTATTCAGTTTCTTCAGAGAATACCTCTTCAATGTGTTACATGTGCTTCAGCAGGAAGTTATGAAACTGGAACTATAAAGTTCTCTTCACTTCAAAACAAAATCAAAGTCATCCATTACTTCTCACTAGCAATGGAACATAAAGAATGTATGAAACACAGTCAGACAAAATGATCCCCATGATGACTTTAATGTTCCGGATTTAGATATATTGTGTTCCACAAGTCCACTTTCTCCTGTGTATTCTATTCAGAGAAACTGATATCAGAAAGAGTCCAATGATAAATGGCTGTTGATTCTATTGATCATACAACATTCACTGGCTGCTAGGTGGAACCTTTTCACAGATGGATTTAGCTTCTACGATTTAAACTTTGGGATATTTGTAAAGATTGATCAGAAAATCCAATCCTACCTATTGATGTGAGTTTCTCTGAATGAAAGTAAAAGTGAGCCCATCTTCCGTCAAGTGAAAAATTATACAATTCCACTAAAGAATTTATGCTTTCCAATGGCCGAGAAAGTATTTCTTTAAATTTCATTGATTGTAATGGTATTGTCATTTAACAGTGTGTAGGCACCTCTCTTTAAAAGACATTTCCTTAACTAAGATCCATAAAGTCACCAACATGTCAGTAAAGGTTTGTGGTAGGAAAAAGCTTGGTCACTGGAAGCTGGTGCAAGAACCTTTTTAAAAATTTGAGATCCAAATGGAACAGGAGCTTTGGTCTGGACATAAAACAGGATATTGAATGTGTTCCCTGCCTCAAACTTCCATGTTTGACCAGGAATCTCTCCCACTCTTAACTTCTGCCATTAGGCATGTGTTTGAAGAGTGCAGATTGGGACTCAACCCGTTTCACTAAGCTTCATTTCTTTTTGACTAACGTATTCAACTGTATTATGAAACACCTTTGGAATAGACGACACTTGAACCCAGGCTTTGTGACTCAGAAGTAAGGACAACACCACTGAAAATAAAAAAACCCTTTTGGCCATGTTATAAACAACTTCCTTGGTCTTCAACAGCTGATTGAGACTCCTTGAACACAGAACCCTCGGCTCAAATGCAGGAAAATTATCCTTTGCACCGCAGGAGCTCCCTGAGAGTCTGTACTCCTCCAATTCTGGTCTCACGACAATGCTCAGTTCTAATTGCTCCATTAGCAGCCGTGCCTTTACTTTTTAAGGTCTTTATCTCTAAAATTCTCTGTCATAGCTGATAGCATGAGAGGGGACTAAAGGTGAGAGGAGAAAGATTTAAAAGGGCATGAAGGGCAACTTTCTTTACACAGAGAGTGGTTCATGTGTGGAATGAATTGCCAGAGGAAGTGATGGATGTAGGTACAGTTACAACATTTAAAATACATTTGGATAAGTACATGAATAGGAAAGATTTGGAGGGGTATGGGTCAAATGCAGGCAAGTGGGACTACTTTATTTTGGGAACATGGTTGACATGAACTAGTCGAACTGATGAGTCTGTTTCCATGCTGGATGACTCTATGGCTCTATAAGAAATTCTCTGCCTTCCTGCATCCCTTTAAGATGTTCAATAAAACATTGAACATCGGCTAAGCTTTTTGTCATTTGTCCTAATATTTCCTGATGTAGCTGACGTCAAGTTTTCTTTGATAATTCTCTTGCGAAGCATTTGCCACAATGTAACTACATTAAACATGCTACGTTAGTAACCCATCTGATTCACTGGCATCCTTTAGGGAAGGAAACTTGCATCTTTACCCGGTTTGGCCTTCATGAGCCTCCAGATCCAGTGATTGTTGACTCATTGGGCAATTAATAATGGGCAATAAATGCTGGCCTTGACAATGATGGGCACATCCTGTGAATGAATTAAAAAAACAAAAAAAGTTGTTCTTGTTGGTGCTTTTAAAAATCTATATATGCTTGAATAGGTCAGGGCAAAAGAAAATCACAAGTGAGTTTAGTTACTAACATTACTACTTCGTGAAGAAATCTTTTGATTCCCATACTTTGACAGCCACCTGTGGTCACATGTCTTCCTTCTAGTTGTGATGTAATTAGCACCCATCAGTCATTATGGCTTTTAATCTTTCTCCCAGAGGGTTGTTCATACAGTATCAATTTCTCTGAACAGTTGTATGGGAGGTATTAATGTGAATGAAGTAAATTGAAGAGGACAATAATAACATTGCTTTCTCAAGTTACATTAAAATATAAGTTACATGTTTAATATTTTGATAAGTTTCATATTTATACAGTATCAAATTTTAAGCAGCTATTTCTAAGCTATTACACTTGTATGATCTTTGTTTTATTTCAATTGACATCCATGCCAAAACTGAGGATTTTAAAGTATTTTATTGTTTATGCTCCATTTTATCCAAAACAAATTTCAGTTTGAAGTGACTGTTTCATCGTGCAGAACCGAGCATTGTACTATCTTTAATCAAACTAATACATCTTATTCATAAAAATACATCCATTCACCACTCTGATGTAATACCATTGCAAACAGTTTAGCCACAGGTGTCTCATTAACGTGCATGTTCACTCATCACGTTCCTGTCTGCTTCTATGAATGCTTTTCTCACAATATACAGACCACATTCAGTTTATCATTAGGCTCTGTGGTAAAATGATTCTAAACAATACAAGGCTTTTTCCTTTGGAAAGATGGCTAAGTTCAGAGAACGGAAATGGCAGAGGTGATGGACTCACTAGTGGTTTTTGCTGTTCGTTTGTGGGTGGTAGCTTTCATCCAAAACAGATTTAGACTCAGATGACTGAGAACAAGTCTCAGATGATAGCACTGTCTAAGAATCAGACACACAGACACTCAGTGTCAGATCCAGATGATTATACAACCTCAGCAGAATTGAGAGGGACAGCCTGCATAGCCTTTGTATGGGACATAACAACATTGTCATAATCATCAGCCACTGGCAGTGCTGTAGAATAGCATTTCTGCAGGTGTTGTTTAAATGGGCTGCTTTCCAAATGACCTTGCTGCCTTTCTCTACTAATACCTTTGCTGCAGTGGGAACTGAGTGCTTTCACTTCATTAAGATGAATGGCGAAATAATTCCAAAACAACAGATGTGAACCTTTTTGAATCTGAAACCCAGCCAGCGATCCACATTCTAGTTAGTTGCTGGGTCTGGAGATAGGGATAGGAGAGGTGCAATGTTGTATCACTAATTGGAGAAGGCTGAGTGAGAATTACTAATGTTGCAGTTGACTTAAGTGAATATTCTTTAAACTTTAGCACAAATGACTCTGGAGACATTGGTAAAATAAATTTTGACTTTATTTGCGACTTTGCTATTAAGAATTTTCTAGATTTATTTCACTTTTTAAAGGATCCTGCAGTGAAATTTTGACTTTGCTGTTTTAAGCAGGCATCATTTTCATTTAAATTCTTTTTTTCCTTATTCTTTTGTGAGAAACGGGCATCGCTGGTAAAACTAGGACAGATTTCCCATCACTACTTGCCCTTGGAACTGAATGGATGGCTAGGCCTGTGGGTCTGGTCTCACACATAACAGACTAGGCATTTATTTTTAGTCTCACCGCTGTTGCTTTCTAACTGAAAATTATAGGGTTCAGGTGGCGGCTTGAGGGTTGGCAAGGTGAACTTTTAGGGAATTTATAGTCTCTCTCTGATACCTTGTTTTAACCTTTTCACATTCCCAACAAAATCTCTTGATGTGTTAGCTGACTTCCTAAATGTGCCTCTTCGATTTTGCTCATTTGAAAGCCAGGATCTCCCAAGAGTTAACGGCATAGTTGACCTCTTCAGTGATACTGTATAATATTTTATATCAATTTAAGATCAACGTCCCTTTGAGAAACTCAACACGCATAGGAGCCAGTTGGCTGAATGTCATGACCAGTGGACATGGTCACTCTGTATATTAGCACTATATACAAACGGATGTGCCTAGAGATTATGCTGTATCATTTATACAGGTTGAAAGATCCCACATATCTCAGTTGACTTACATTTAGGCAGCACAAAAACATATATGGTGCTCAGAATTTTTCAAAAATTTTATTCGTTCATGGTAGATGGGTGTCACTGGCTGGACCAGCATTTATTGCCCATTCTTAATTGCCCAGAGGACAGTTAAAGAGTCAACCACATTGCTGTGGGACTGGAGTCACATGTAGGCCAGACCAAATAAGGATGGCAGTTTCCTTCCCTTAAGGACATTAACGAACCAGATTGGTTTTACCCTACAATCAGCATTGGACTCATGGTCATCATTAGAGTCTTAATTCCAGTTTTTTTTAAAATTGAATTCAAATTCCATCATCTGCCATGGGAGGATTTGAGCCCAGGTCCCCAGAACATTACCTACGTCCATGGATTGACAGATCCAGTGATAATACCACTAGGCCATCACTCCCCTAGATCACATATACTGGACCATGAAGTTGTAAATTGTGTTGGAGTACAATTTTTCTGTTAATGATAGCCCACTATGTCTCATGTATACCCAATCTTGGGATATTAGATTTGTTTGAATTCCATCCCATTTGGCACAGTGATTGTGGCACACAGTGTGATGGCAGGCATGCTCAACATGAAGTTGCAACTTTCTGCAAGGACTGTACAATGGATGCTCCTGCTGATATGTTCATGTACAGCTGTATCTGTGGCAGCAAGTTTGGTGAGGATGACATCAAGTATGTTTACCCTCTTGTTGGTTCCCTCAACATCTGCTGCAAATCCGGTCTAGAAACGTTGTCTTTTAGGACTCCACCAGCTTGGTCAGTAATGGTGATGTTGAGCCATGCTTGATGATAAACATTGGAGTTAGTGACTGTCTTAACCTATACAGAAACATTCAAATGGAGAGTTTTGGGTATAAAACACAAAACTAACAACATTGAGTCACTGCTAGCAAATGGCAGCAAAGGACAAAACTATTGTATCTGGACAACACTAAGTGCAAACATTAGTTGTAGCCAACAGTGTTGAAAGTGTAGCCAGGGCACTATATGCAAACTGTATGATAAGTGCACTATGTTGCTCCTACCCCAAAACTGTCCTGTCCTGGGCAAGGCGTGTGAATTGAATAGATACTGGGCTCACCTATGCAAGAAATCTGACTCTAGAAGCTACCACAAGGAACAATTCAAAGGAAAATGAACATAGTTGAGTGGTAACAGCAGCAAGGAGTGCACTAGACACTTCAGGAAACATTAGCAGATAGACAAAATGTACAACAGATAAACTTGAGTCAAGACCCACAGTTGCACAACAACCAACCAGAGGTGGAATAGTCTTTTTCACATTGTGAATGGAATAAGTTTTTGGGGACAAAGTTAGGGAACTAGAAACTTTAGCCACTAACAACATCATTTGCCCAAACTGGCAAACACACTGCAGCACTCTGGCAGGCTTTTGACCTGACAGAGATGAGCTTGATGTTTCAAGTGGCAGAATTGTCAAAAAGAAAGAAGTACTTTAACCTGATGCTCCCTATCAGGACATATTGTCACAACTATGCCATGATCATAGAGGCATCAAGTTGATGAGAGAACTGGCACATGATTTTGTGTGTTGGCCAGGAACTGATGGTGACATTAACAGATAAAGTGAGGATGTGTGAGACATGTCAATCCCATCAGCCACAGCAGTGGGAACTTTACACCTTCAAAGGCTTATCTCAAATCCTCGTTCCAAACTCACCACTGATCTATTTATGTAAATGGAGACAAGTTATTGATTATTTCTCCAAATTTCCAATTGTCAAACAGGTAAAGAGAACTTCAAGAGATCTGTGGTAGATATATTGAGTGCCATATTCGTCTCAGGAACAAAAACAGAAGTTGCTGGAAAAGCTCAGCAGGTCTGGCAGCATTTGTGAAGAAAAAATCAGAGTTAACATTTTGGGTCTGTTGACCCTTCCTCAGAACCCATATTCAGTCTGTTCAGTGCACTTGAAGAAATTATTTGTAACAATGGTTTGCCATATACAGTCAGACCAGACCTTTCAGAGATATGTGTGTTAAATAGTAGTTGAACCATGTGAAGTCCACAGCGCTAAATCCCACATCAAATGGTTGAGTGTCATTACGCTCATCTTGAAGTATAGGACAATGATAGAAGATTTTCATGTTGCCATGTTACATCTCAGAGCTACACTTATGAACAATTTGTTACCATTATCAACAGAGATCGTGCTCAGAGGAAAGTGAGAATGAACTTGCCAAGCCACTACCTATCGAAAATCTCCAAGATACATGATGCACTCCTCAAAAAATTACGGAGAATGAATATTAACCATGATCAACATGCAGGATCAGAACTGTATCAACTACACAAAGGACAGAAAGGCTAAAGTCACACACCCAGAATGGGAATGTAATTACTTGCATAGATTTCCAAAGTGTGCAGTGAGTTCAAGTATAAAGAAGTCACACCACCCAATGGAGCAACATTAAGGAGGAACTGAAGTCAGCTAATTGAAATGTAGAATGTGTCATTTGTACATAACAAACATAAAAGAACACACCCAGGCTACAACAGTGTAATGGAACACAAGGACAACAATCAACATAATGATGACATGTCTACAGAACAAGAAACCGAAATTTATACTTCCAGAATGTTAAACCACAACAAGATCTGGAATTGCTATCAAACCACTAAGTCTTAGGCTTCTAATTTTAAAGTCCTCCATCTTTGTATAACTGGTATTGATCTTGCTCAATGATCATGCATTTCCATTTGTAGTGAATGAGAACTATTATGCCCTTTACAAAGCTAAAAATGTAAATGAAACATATATGGATGTCATCCCATGACCAGAGACCATGGACTATACTGTATTAACTGTACTGTAACACCTTAAGCTAATTATGTCTAGATATTAGTATGTGCTAGTTTTGCCATGAATAAACATACTAGATGCCTTCAAGTAAATGGAATCTATGTACCTAATGTATGTTACAATTAGATAACATGAGAACATAACGCATTGAGGATTAAACATAAAATGTATCTGCTCTCTACCTGACAGTTTCCTCATTCATATTCAAATTATAAAAACTAATCTCAGTGATTCATTGACAAATTAGTTTTGTATTAGTCATCACTGGACAATTAATTTCAATACTGAATTTTGGGAACAGAGAAAAGTAAAATTGAATCATGGTTATACTCTCTACATACACACAATCTATACATTGCAATCTATAAATATCAATACCCAATGTCAGTATTTTGTGAGCAAATAGTATCTCTTTGATTAGTTACAACAAAACAATGTAAGAGGTTTACGTACAGAAAATCCTATGACCTCATAAAGAAACTATGAATTTTGAAATAAAGCATGAAATATAATCTTTATAAAGATCAAAAATAGCTTATCTGTGTTTTAGAACACAAGTGACTGTAAGAATTTTCTACTTTGTGAAAACCTTACAAAATGATAAATTTCAAAGGAAATATTTTTAACAATTACCAATGCCACCATAGTCAACAACAATCATGATTTCCATTGCTGAAATTCTTATTACACCAATACTCTGTATTCTACACCACCAAACACCGATATAAAGGCTACCACAAGATTTTCTGCATTGCTTTCGACCGATAATTTTCTCCCCTCCTTGTTGAAAGATCTGACTCCTTGCTGATGTATGCTCATTCAAGGAGCCATTATTACATTGTACTTTTTGGCAGTGTGAATTGGAAAACTATTCAACTTCAGGGGCATCAGGCAGATCCTGGCTTACTCAATGTTCATCTATTTCTGTTGTGCTTAAAATAAGTTGACTGCATTGAAAATGTATGCAGCTGTCTTCACTGAATTAGTAAAATCTATACATGCAAACAAAGCACATCACATATCACTGGCAGGAAGCTGACTCAACAGTCATATTAACGTTACGTCCCACTAAAAACAATTAGAAATAAATTCTTGTTGTCAGATTCTTGAGGTGACTCACAAACTATTCAAATTTGATTCAGATTGAGACTTTTTGAAATCCACAGAAACCTGGACTACATAACCTCAATGTATTGCTGGACTGAGCGGTTCATCAACTTACTGTCTAGAACAAATGAAAAAAAGACTGATTTTGCTGCTCGAGGTTACACTTTCTTAAATGTAGCTTAAATAGCAATGAAGCCTGTCAGTGTATTTTTTTTTTGCATTGGTTTGTTTTCCAAAAAAAAATCTACAAATGGCAGAAACAGGCACCAACTCATTGAACCTTTCTACAAAATAGGGTCTGAGCACCTCAGCCAATGCCAAGCAATCAAACTGACAGATGCCAGCTCACATTTTGGCTGGTAAATGTTGTCATCACTCTTTCTGCAAGAACAGTGAGTTCCCACTCTGCACCTAACTGATTCAATTTGCTATTAATGACAAGGAACAATTCATTTGTTTTGTATAGAGCTGTGCGTTTTACCAAATTAATGACATATTTTTCAGCAGTGTCTTGAAGGAAAGTAGAAAAAAGTTCATATTTTTGTCACAGTTTGAAATCAGAAGGACAGCAACGGCATCTCTACAGTCACAAATAAATGATCCATATTTTATTATGTTGTCAAAATATTGCGAATTAGAGTTAATTTGTGACTTATTCTGCGACATCCAGCATAAATTGCCTGAAATGGGCATTTCTAGGCCAAGATATTCTATAATGAGCAGTAATGGATATAATCATGTTGAAAATCAGCATAAGCACTGTACAAAGCAGGTGCCTGGAAGGGAATTGGCATTTTTATGTATGTTTTAAACCCAATATTCAGTTTTATGATGGATTTCTTCCTCAATGGCAGTAAGGTAAAAGTTACTTAAAACATGTTTTCTGTCACATAACCAACAGCAGTGAGGACAGTTCTCATTCCAACTGGGAAGCCTGAAACTCACTGAGAATTGATGTAAGTTTGTATGTGTGTATACGTGCTTACATACATGTGTAACAGCAGGGGGACCTTGGGGCTTGGAAGGGAGATTGCCAGTCCCAGGCAGGCAGCTGTTTCCAAGAGTACTGAGAAACCAGGAGGGATACATGTGTTCCTGCTGACTAGATGTCAACCACAAGCAGTTTATTTCCTTTTTATCATTTTTGGTCATGGTCACAGCCATATCCACAACAGGAAGAGCTGAGCAGAGTATGCCCAACATCTGCTCTGACCAGTACATGCAGATTTGACTAGTGATTGTCATGTGGATACAACACATGCCGATTTGAGTCTTTTTATTTGAATGCCTAATGAACTTCAAGCAACAAACAAATTTATAGACAAGTGTGATAAGACTCCATTGATTCAGTAACATTTTGATTGTCATTTCAAACTGTTAAGCAATACATTAATTTTAAAATTCTCATTTTTTATAAGCCTGCTATAGCCTCATTCCTGCTGATCCTCCAGCCCTACAACCCTCCCACATATCTATTATCACCTATTTTTGGCCTCTTGCGCATCCCAATTTTAATTACCGTTTGTTACAGCTTTCAGATTCAATGGTTCTAACTTCTGCAATTCCCTTTGTAAAATATGTGATCTCTCTTTCCACCTTGAAGGCAAAAGTTAAAATCTATCCATTTGGCCATAGTATGATCATCTGCCCTATTGTCTCATCATGTGGTTCAATGTTACAATTTGCTTGACAATGCTACTGAAAACTGCCTTCATGGTATCAAAGGCACTATATAAATACAAGATGCTGTTATTGTTTTCATATAAAACAAAATAGTAATGGCCATCAATGGAGTGAACAATTTGCGCCATTTCCTTTGATTTCTAACTTTTAGACCATCAAAAATACATGAACCAATTCACTAGTTATGCTGTGATTGCAATTAGGCTGGTGGAAACCTTCCCAAAAGCCAAAATACCTGTTCTGTAGGAGAATCAGATTACTGAATGTTGGCATTCTATCATGTAGTCCACAGTATTGTACTTTTGCTGAATTTACAATTACGATTGGAAAAAGGGTGTTGCTATCCACAATCAAAAAGAGTAGTATCAAATGTGGTTGACTCTTAACAGCACTCTGGGCAATCAGGGATGGGCAATAAATGCTGGCCTAGCCAGTAACACTCTCATCCCATCAATAAATTTAAAAAATGCATTAAATGCATTTTTAAGTAATATTTATTTACAACGTCGCTTTATTTTTGGACAATTGAACCAAACTATTAAACAAAAGGTGGATGGTTATTTTGATCCCCTGAGATACCAGTAAATTATTTCCTCATGGATAACTGGTAGTCTGACAGTGCAAAAAGAAGATGCAATCACTCTAATAAACTTAATTCAGTCAAAGTTAAAACCCAACTCTTTTTTTTCAGTTCCTACTGTATCCTTAACCTAAAATTAGTTTATTTGTTTCAAAATTCAATTGAAAGTTTCATACTCAGTTCTTGAAATGGGTTCTCAAAGGTCTCTTCAATATTCTAAAATAATAGAAGAAAAGAAGAAACATTGAAAATGTTTGGCACAAAAGAGGCAATTTTGCCCATTCCATTGTGCTGCCCTAAAAATAGCTATTCTGTTGACTCTCACTTCCAGGATCTCCAGTGCTGTGGGTTACAGAAGTTAAAGTGAATGCCCAAATAATTTTTAAATGTGACAAGTATTCCTATTTTCATTATCCATTTTCAGGAAGTGGGTTTTAGGCTACTCTCCAATCAACCACATTTCTCCCAGACGGAAGAGAAACAGAAAGCACCGGAAAAACTGAACAGGCCTGGCACATCTGTGGAGACAGAAACAGAGGGTTAATGTTTTGAGTCCAATATTTCTTCTTCAGAACTCAACTTTATTCCAGACTTTCCGCATCTGCAGCATTTTGCTTTGATTTGAACATTTCTACGCAACTTTCCATTAATCCACCTGCCAATTGTTTTAAAACTGTGACCTCTTATTATTGACCTCTCTGCTAAGGGAAATAGGTGTTTTGTTTCCGCACCCTTTCACCATCCCTTGTAATATTATATACTTCAAATATGTTACACAGACAAGTTTGCAGGTTTGTGGGGTGGTGGGTATGGTTGGTGGGAGGAAGAGGGGAATCTTGAAAAACTACCCAGGTGGCTTGGCTGTGGCCCTCCTGCAACTCCCACTCTGACATGTTTACGCCTTTTTATGTGACATGGCCAGCTTTGACAAAGGGTTGAAGCCCTTAAATAGCCCATAAATGGCTTGATTCTGACATCATCTTCAATTTGAGGCTGCTGGGGAATCAGGGCAGCGGTTTTGTGGGGGAGGACCCGATAGTTTGACCTACTTGGGCCTCAGGTGGAAATGTGTATGACACAAAGAAAAGAAGAAAGGAAAAGAAGAAGCCTTTGACGCATAACACATACACTGATGATGGAAAAAGCCTTGTTTTTATTAGACATTCTCGGCCATGCAGAGGTTTCTGACTAGGTTGTATATTAGGTAAATACGTGCCAATGGTTAATAGATACTGTACTGCTTCAGGTCTCAATAGAAAGACAGAGACAATGCTCGTGTATTGTTGCACACAATCATTGCGCAACAATAAGGTACAGGACTGGTGACATTCTTACCAGAAAAGACAACAAAGAAACTGCAATATATAACAAAGTAATTAAAATCTTCAACACTTTTTTCAGTTCAAGACAAAACCCGATCATATATGGTGCAGAGTTTAATTAACACAACCAGGATCCTTGAGAAACCATTAGCTCTTTTGTAAGTGATTTATCCTGCATCATAGATAATAATAGCCAAACTTGATCATTAAATATGAGCTTACATTATAGGGGAGGTACAGGATAAAGGACTCAGAGTTTTACAGTTTAAAGAAGACCTTATGTTATCACGGGCAAGCAGAATAAACTTCTTATCTGAGGGAACAGAGAATTTTTCTGGTGTTCAGCATACTAACAAAAGCAGGAAAGTACTGGTGACAGAAGAGACATCCGGAGATTCTTTTTTATAACTCACTTTTAGTGCATGATTAATAGCTTATTAATGGTGTGTACCTAAACATTGGAGGCCTGAAGTCAACTGGAATTGACCAGCATGTCTCATTGTAATAATTGCTGGCAGCTGCTGACAACAGTAACCATCTCCACAGGCAGAGGCTTGGTGAAATTTAGATAAAAACCGAAAAACTGCGGCCGCTGTAAATCAGGAACAAAAACAAAGTTGCTGGAACAGCTCAGCAGTTCTGGCAGCATCTGTGAAGGAAAAAAACTGAGTTAATGTTTCAGATCTGGTGACCCTTCCTCAGAACTGACAGAACAGACCCGAAATGTTAACTCTGTTTTTTCCCTACACAGATGCTGCCAGACCTGCTGAGCTTTTCCAGCAACTTTGTTTTTGTTGGTGAAATTTAGGACACTTTGCTTTTCCATTAACATGAATGACAGGAGCCCTCAGGACTGTTGAGGTGCTGAGAGGAATTGTTCTGCTCCTCTAAAAAATAATTATTGTCTGCTTGTTGATGGATGTTCAGTAGTGTTCATAGAAATGTAGTGTGGAGCAGGCCTGGTTCCTTACCTGAAGACTGGCACTGGAAAGGTGAGTGGCCCAAGTTTGATTCAGCCATATGAACAAGCTATCTCTGGTGTCAGGACCTCGCCCTTATTATAGAGAATGGAGTATAAAAGTAAGGAGGTTTTGCTACAACTATACAAGGCAGTAGTCAGACCACAGATGGAATACTGTGAACAGATCTGCGCCCTTTATCTAAGGAGATATATGTTAGCATTGGAAGTGGCCCAGAGAAAGTTCACTAGGCTGTTACCAGGTAAGGAGGCATTGTCTTACAAGGAGCGACTGAATAAGTTGGGCCTGTAAGCACAGGAATTTAGAAGAATGAGTGGCAATCTTATTGAGATTTACAAGATTCTTAGCAGACTTGACAAGAGTAGATGTGGACTGGTTGTTTCTCACTGTGGGACAGTCTAGGACCAGAGGGCATATTGTCAGAATAAGAGGTTATGCATTTAAGACAGAGATGAGGAGAAATGTCTTCTCTCAGAGGATTGTGAACCTGTGGAATTCAAGGCTGACATAGACAGATTTTTAGTCTTTAAGGGAATCAAAGGTAATGGGAAAAAAAGGCAGGAAAGTAGAGTTGAGAAGTATCAGATCAGCCATGATCTCATTGAATAACAGAGCAGACTTTGTGGACGGAATGGCATACTTCAGCTCCTATGTTTATAATTACTTTAATTAAACCCAAGGCTGATTTTATGTCGGGCCTCAGGTTTCCTGGCTTGTACTTCTCTTCAAGTTAAGTTCCTATGAATGATGTATTTAGCATATCTTAAGACAATGGCATACTTCTATAGTATTCCTTGGTTTTCCCCAGTGCCTAACAATTGGTACCATTATCAAATTCTGGGTGAAATATTCTGTATTGTGTATGCTGAGTAAGGGGTGATCAAGGCACAGTACGTTGCTGCTGCAAGTGATGAAAGAATGATTCTTGTCTTCTTTTCTCAGCATCATGGTTAGAAACACCGTCTGCTCAGCAGCATCCCCCCTTCATACCAGTGTTACTGCGATAAATCTCCAGAACAGGAAAGAGAAGATTAGAATAGATAAGCATTATATTCTTTTTGGTAATATATTTTTGAATACCAGCTCTGTCAGCATATTGTGGTCATACCCATCAGAACATCTGAGATGCTTTGAATAGATTCACTGCTAGCAATTGATATGAATCTAAATGACTGATAAGAAATAAGAAAGAATGCACACATGAAGTCTTCAGTAGAACGGAGGCTCTTTTTTTGATAAACAGCATAGGTTTATTACTTAATAATCAACAAGTAGTTACATCTGACTTACATGAGAGTCCTTTGTAAGACCTTAGGCTAGACTCAAGAATATGTACACTTCACTGTTAGCTACATAGAACTAAGCATGAGAACAGTAAATGTAACATTGTTAAACACAGAACTGTTACAGCAGTAGTTAAAAACCGAAAGAACTGCGGATGATGTAAATCAGGCACAAAAACAGAGGTTGCTGGAAAAGTTCAGCAGGTCTGGCAGTATCTGTGAAGAAAAAATCAGAGTTAATGTTTCCAGTCTGGTGACCCCTCCCCAGAACAGTGGTCATAAGTTCCTCCCTGGGATAGTCTTTATAGCCTGATGCATGGAGCATACCTTGTTATGTCAGTTAATCATTTTAGGGACCAATTGTCCAATACTACATCTCCTCCTCGAGCTTTATTGTGATTGTTAAATTCCTTGAACAATTATTTCAAATGGTTAAAAATAGATTTCCTACTATCCCGTCTCCCAAATCGCTGTTGATTTGGTTAGACAGGAAGTCTGTTATCTGAGGATAGAATATTCAGGCTCAGTCCTTTGTTATTATGGAACCCTGGTGGGATCTGATTTCCTGAATACCTTTCAAAGAGGACATGTTCTTACAGAGATGTTGCTGTTGAATGTTTGTCTTCCTGGAGGATCTTCACTTTTCTGAAAGAAGTGATCTTCTCCTTTTGATGTTATAATGAGGTAGTCTTGCATGTTATCCTTCTAAAAGGATAAGAACAGATGTGGTGGCAACAGGACACAGAGAGTTGTAGTCGAAGGGAGTTTCTCAAAATGGAGAACTGTGACCAGTGGTGTTCCACAGGGATCCGTGTTGGGACCACTGTTGTTTGTGATATACATAAATGATCTGGAGGAAGGTATAGATGGTCTGATTAGCAAGTTTGCAGATGACACTAAGATTGCTGGAGTAGCAGATAGTGAAGGGGACTGTTGGAGAATGCAGCAGAATATAGATAGATTGGAGAGTTGGGCGGAGAAATGGCAGATGGAGTTCAATCCAGGCAAATGCGAGGTGATGCATTTTGGAAGATCTAATTCAAGAGCGAACTATACGGTAAATGGAAAAGCCCTGGGGAAAATTGATGCACAGGGAGATCTGGGTGTTCAGGTCCATTGTACCGTGAAGGTGGCAATGCAGGTCGATAGATTGGTCAAGAAGGCATACGGCATGCTTTCATTCATCGGACGGGGTATTGAGTACAAGGGTTGGCAGGTCATGTTACAGTTATATAAGACTTTGGTTCGACCACATTTGGAATTCTGCGTCCAGTTCTGGTCACCACATTACCAAAAGGATGTGGATGCTTTGGAGATGGTGCAGAGGAGGTTCACCAGGATGTTGCCTGGTATGGAGGGCACTAGCTATGAAGAAAGGTTGAGTAGATTATGATTATTTACATTAGGAAGACAGAGGTTGAGGGGGGACATGATTGATGTCTACAAAATCATAAGAGGTATAGACAGGATGGATAGCAAGTAGCTTTTTCCCAGAATGGGTGACACAATGACTAGGGGTCACGATTTCAAGGTGAGAGAGGAAAAGTTTAAGCGAGATATGCATGGAAAGTTCTTTACGCAGAGGGTGGTGGGTGCCTGGAATGCATTGCCAGCGGAGGTGGTAGAGGTGGGCATGAAAGCATCATTTAAGATGTATCTAAACAGAATGGGCAGGGTGCAGAGGGATACAGATCCTTGGAAAATAGGCGACAGGTTTAGATAGAGGATCTGGATTGGTGCAGGCTTAGAGGGCCGAAGGGCCTGTTCCTGCGCTGCAATTTTCTTTGTTCTTTGTTCTTACACATATTCTTTTGAATAATATTGTGACTTAATCAGATTCAGTCTTAGATAGCAAGGAACAAAAACAAAATTGCTGGAAAAGCTCAGCATGTCTGGCAGCATCTGTGAAGAAAAAATCAGAGTTAACATTTCAGGTCTGGTGACCCTTCCTCAGAATATTACACCTCCCCTTGTCTCTAATACATCTTTGCCCTTTATCCAATTCAACATATTGCTCTTTTTATCTTTGCTCTGATTATTTTTGGTTCAAGGTATTCAAATTGCGATGGCAAAGATAGCAAGGTTCAATATGATGTTTTGGTATTGCTTCTTCAGTACTACTGAATTAATCATATCAAGTGTTCATACTCAAAGATGAACCTTGTTTAAAGTTTCTTGTGGCAGTGGTAGCATCTCAATCTCTGAGTCAGAATGCCTGGATCCTAGTCCCCTTTGCTCCAAAGGTGTGTTATAACATGTCAGAACAAGTTGATTAAAATTATCTACATCTCCTTGAATAACAAGATCAAAACTGTAAATAAACTTTAGCTGCAATCTCACAAATAATTTTTGAAGTTGTAGGAAAACGTTACCAGTTCTCTAAAGAAAAGCATTCATCAGTGTAAGAAATGAAGAGCAGACTTACAGTTTCCAAGATAACAAGGCGTAGAGCTGGATGAACACAGCAGGCCAAGCAGCATCAGAGGAGCAGGAAGGTTGACGTTTCCGGCCTAGACCCTTCTTCAGAAATGGGGGAGGGGAAGGGAGTTCTGAAATAAATAGGGAGAGAGAGGGAGGCGGATAGAAGATGGGTAGAGGAGAATATAGGTGGAGAGGAGACAGACAGGTCAAAGAGGCGGGGATGGAGCCAGTAAAGGTGAGTGTAGGTGGGGAGGTAGGAAGGAGATAGGTCAGTCCAGGGAGGATGGACAGGTCAAGGGGGCGGGATTTCGAATCAGGTTTTTACAATCTTATGGTGAAATAATACTGGCTACTTGGCATTGAGCACAATGTGGTTATGAAATTCATAATACACAATTATAAAATTAAGTACTTACTGATTAGGAATACAATCGCCATCGCAATTTGAATACCTTGAACCAAAAATAATCAGACCAAAGACAAAAAGAGCAATATTTTGTTTTGGGTAAAGAGCAAAAATGTATTAGACATGAGGGGAGGTGTAATTTCACAGAAAGTGCTAATAAGGTAGCAAGGATGGAATTCTAAGATGCATGCTCAATTTTCATAGAATCCCTACAGTGTGGAACAGGCCATTTGGCCTAACAAGTCCGCACCAACCCTCTGAAAAGCATCCCACACAGACCTGTTCCCCTGTCCCTGCATTTCCCATGTCTAACCCACCTAAACTAGGCATCCCTGGATGCTATGGAAAATTTAACATGGCCAATCCACCTACTCTGCACAGTTTTGAACTGTGGGAGGAAACCAGAGCAAACCTGCACAGACACAGGGAGAAGGTGCAAACTCCACACAGACAGTCACCTGAGGGTGGAAGTGAACCTAAGTTCCTAGCACTATGAGGCAGTAGTGCTAACCACTGAGCCACCATTCCACCCTATGAATTAGGAGTGTTATACTGCCATCAAACACCCATGAGCCCAATGTGATTTGAACATACAACCTTCTGATCAAGTCTAGTGCAAAATGCTATCTTGGTAAAGGTGTCAAAGGCAGTGGTAAAGATTACCATATAAAGTGTCTGCTTGCAGTCATTAAAGAGATATTTGAGTAGTTGGTCCTTCAACTGTCCCGTTGTAAACAGTGTGATTTTGACATTGATTTTGAGTGCAAATGCTCAAGAGTACTCATCATTTCAAAGGATATTCACCATGATTGCACCTGGAGTGGTGAATCTCTTAAAAAAAAACCATTGGGTAACATTTCAGATTTTTTGTTCCATTCTGTGTCAGTACAAAAAGTCAGATACTATTGATTCAAGAAATTCTCTGAGGACTTTACTTAACAAACAAGTGCTGTGATACTCCATAGATTTTATATATTTATTAATTCTTGGGCATTTGAACAGTATTTATTGACATCCCTAATACCCTTGTGAAGATGATATTGAGCCACTTTCTTGAACCTGCTCCACAAAAGCTGTGTGCGATCAGCCCTTGAGAGCTCAACCTATGGGTTTCTGGTTAGCAGCTGCAGACACTTTCAAATCATGATTATCATCAATTAGCCTGAAAATTGCATGATAAATCTAAACTTTCAAACAGGCGTTACTTATTAGCACAGTGCCTCTTAGCCAAAATAACTCCTTTGCTGTAAGTTTTCTTCAAATCATACAAACTTTTATGTGTCTCCTATATATTATTTCAGGAGGACTAAAGCTGTTTATACTTATTTTGGCAACGATTTTGATTTAGAATTGAATTGCTCTGCAGGTGAAATTCAGGGTATCTTTTATGTTGACAATTATTTAAAGCTGACCTTATTATCACCAACACTGCAACATTATACATATCCTTTTCAAAATATACTGTTTGATTAGAATGTAAGTTTTAGGAATTCCATTGTATCGTATTTTCAGAATGCTATGCATAATATTCTTTCTGGAGTAATAATGCTGTTGATCTTAAAAATAACCTGCCATGGTTCTGCATCATGTCTAAAGTGACATAGTCTGTATGTAAACGTGATAGATGTATTTTGCAGAATGTCTGAATAGTGAAGGGAAATGAGGCATGAATTTCCTTTACATTTTGTTCATATTGCTTTTCTTTCCCTGCTTTTACAACAGAAGAGCTGATGGTTAAAATTCATTGATTTTATTTCAAATGCTTCTGAGTTGACGTGAGCAACTGATGAGTTTGCGTAAATAACATAGAGATGTTGTATGTCCCTGAAAAGGTTTAGGAGCTCCTGTCTGTATTTGATGTTGGATGTTTTGTGGGCAGAACATTTATTTTAATGTACTCTCATTGTTGCTGGATCAAAATCCTGGAGCACCTTTCCTGTCAGCACTGATGTCTCTGTATGCCAAGGAGAGAAACAGGTCAAGAAGCCAGCTCATCGTTACCTCCTCCATTACAATGAGGGATGGGTGACAAATGCTTGCAGAAATAACTCTACAGAGGGCAGCATCCCATCACCAAGTCACCCTATATCTACACATGGGCAGTCTTTGACTGTATACTGCCTCAACCCTTTGTATCTGTCAGCCAGGGCTCCCTGATTGGGCCTGTTAATCTGGTCCAATCAAGGAACTCATATTGCATGAGGTCCAGTTGGCTGACCTCATTACAATCGTTATACTTAACAAATCAGCAACATCCAAGTCCCATGAACAATCTTTTAAAAATGTCCTAGTCATCAAAAAATATTGATGCAAAGTCCTACTTGGCTTATAGAAAACCAAATGATTTGAGTTTCATGCTGGAATTATGGGTGTAGAAGAATCCAGTTTTAATAATCTACACAGTGTTTGATAATACTACAAACTGGAAAATCCTGAAAAGAAGGAAAGAATCTGCCCTTATTTTAATGTGTCACGTTTGTCGAGTATCATGCAGTATTTCCCTCAGAGAGCTGTAGCAGTTTTTCTCACAGCATCGTGCCAAACCTGTCCCTTTAACAACCACGCCCTCTACAGAAGCCCTCTTATCTGATGCTAGCCTGATTCTCCCACTTGTTGTAATCTAGGATATCTGAGGATCCCTGGCACTGGTGCCATTTTTAAGGCCTTTATGCACCTGGTCAAGTACTATCAGTCTGGAGATGCCCTGCACAGTTCATAACATTTACCCATATATCTCAGGCAAGAGGTAACTGTCACATTGCTTTGTGGGCAGGGACCTGGAGGTCCTGTTGGATAGTGTGGTGCAGGAGAATGGTGGAGTCTTGCCCCAGGACTGGTGGAGGAGGTCACAACAACAGACACTTTCAGCCTGGACTAAAGCTAACTCCTTGGTCAGTCTGGTTTCAATTGTTCTGAAAAGAGAGTAACATCTGCAAAAAGTGTCAATATCTTTGTCAGCAAAGCAAGGTAAGTGCCTCTATCTTCTCTCCATTACTTCACCCTTCAAGATAGAGGTCTGGAGGAGCGACAGTTGAGCTGGAATTGCTGGATGCTCTCTCGGACTTCCATGTTGGGAATTGTCTGCATCTAATTTCTATCCGGCTGGTGGGAAAATGGGAGACTGCATATTAATGAGGTGTAATTAAGTAGTAATGAGGTTGATGGTGAGATAATTCCTGTTAATAGCCTTTCACTGCTCACTAGCAAGAATCTTATGTTGTTTTCTGGGATTTGGTTTACAAATGTGACTTATTGATCAAAATGTTGAGAAAGGTCATGTTCAACAACCATGTGAATCTCCCAAATTTCTCACCATATCCCTTGTTATTTAGGGCCTGGGAAAATCAGGAGGCCCAGCTAATTAGAGGGCCAGTGAGTGAGAGAAATGGCCTTTGGAAGGGCTACCAAACCAGACGGCCAATGTATAAGATAGTTTGAAAGCAATAAATAAGTAGAAAGAATTAATATATTTGTTTTACATATTTATGTTGAGTTTATTTCACTTATGAATTTAGGAATTTAGAAATGTAATGTTTTCAGTTTTTTTCTCTGATCAGAAATGTCTTAGGGAGCCTGATTACGGCTTTTATGTTGGCTGTAATGGGACAAGTTGATTCATAATTTAACTTAAAGTTACACTTTTCAGAATGTTTAACAACAACTCATTATATACTGCTTAAATTTAAATCATGTAGTTCCTTAGGTAGTCAATGTTAAATGACAGTGGGTCATGTAGATGTGACCTTTGATTGCAATCTTCATTCTTGGCTCCCTGGGACTTTTCGAGTGATAAGTTCCTTCTTTATTCTTTCTCTGAGCACTGCCCATAGATGCATATCTACTGTCTTCTTCCTTAAACCATGCTATGTGAATTTTATTTTTTGGAGGCTTACATACAATTCTTGGGAAAAAAAAAACTTACGCAAAACCCACTTTTGGATGTAGGTTGGTTAGTTGTGCGCATGATCAGCTGTTGGTTGGTTGGCATTTCCCTAAATTGTCTTCCAATGGCTTAGCCTGTGGTTTGTGCCACTGTGATTACCAGTCTGGTTTCAATCAGCCACCACTGACTTTGTTTGATTAACAGTTCTATTCAATCCAAAGGTATCATTGCAATTAACAAATACTGATGTACTGTAATTAGAAAATATTGTATCCACCCAAAGGTCTTGCAGTGCAGTGGTAGTGACCCTCCCTCTGGAAGAGGATCAAGTTCAAAACTCACTTCCAACATGTCCAAACAGGTTACATCTGTCTAGTTTCTACATAATGAACATTGCTCTGAAGTTACAATCAGTCCATTAACTGTTTCCTCACAGATGCATAGGATAAGTACACACTGAATGTTTCAGCTCTTAGTATTTTCTCTCATGTGCAACTAAAGGTAGAATTTTATTCATTTGTGTAGCTTTTTGTTTCCTAGAGATGGAATTAAGAGCTGATTTTGTGCATTTCAATGAATATATTCATTTTTGTATTTGCTGTTCTAGGTCAACTGTGAAAATTATTAAATAAGATAAACAAACCTATTTTCAAACCATCAGCCTTGGATTTCATTTACCTGTATTCAAGGGAGAATCAGGTCATTCTTGGGATTGTTACAAAACATTGTGTGTTTAGGGTGCTCAGCATTTGAGGATGAGCATTAGAGGAAAACAATTGCATGATAGTATCACAGTTTTGCATAGTCAAGTTTGAACAGTTTCACCAATGTGAACCATATTGTAATTCTGCGGCAAGCAGGACTTCTTTTAAAAGAAATGCAGTGTTAGTGTCCTTACCTCTAAACCATGAGACCCAGATTCACATCCCACTTACTCCAGAAGTATGTAATACCATCTCTGAACAGGTTGATTAGATTCAATCTATAACAATAATGCAGAATTTGCATATTATACAAATTAGTATTTTTAAGTGTTGTTGAAGATCAGTACCGGGAAGCAGTGACAAAAAATTTGAACTTCATCATCTTTTGCCAGCAGCAGTCAAGCAGTTGTGAATGGAGGTGAACTTCACCAAAAGATTCATGGGAATGTTCTCAGGGACTCAAATTCCGCTCATCCACTGTTTGTAATATACGAATGGACAAAGGTGTATGGAAGTATTCCAGTGCTGAGGAAGGGTCACCGGACCTGTAACGTTAACTCTGTTTTCTCCTTCACAGATGCTGCCAGACCTGCTGAGCTTTTCCAGCAACTTTGTATTTATTCCAGTGCTCTCAGCTGGAAAAGCTATATAGTTTGCCAATATGCATTTCACAGTTCAAATTGTGAGACAATAGATTTGGCTTTGATTTTCCCATTCAAAGTCAGCATGATGGTGACCAAGTTTTCATGGCATCTTTCTTCCATGCCGACATTGAATTATCTCAGACCATCAAGCACTTCTCACCAAGATATTGTATATATTATTTGAATCGGGTGGTGAGCATGATGGAAGTGCTTGTCACTGTCAGGGCGTTCTAAAGATTTGGGGTTATAGTTAAAAAAAAAGTGGGCACCACTTCGGATGCAGCAAGCCAGGACTTGGTCTTCACACCACGGTACCAGTTTGTAAAGTCACAATGTGTGGCACAGAAAAAATGAAAAACAAGTCTGCATCCCACTCGAGGAGACAGATCTCGAGGTTTTAGTAGGTGGGGTGATAGTGAGAAGATCAGTTCTTTTCAAAAGTCACTGCAACAACAGGCCATGCACGAAATACATCCAGCCTGGGAGGTGATGCAACCACCGGTCAGCATTATCTTCACTATCAAAAGGGACACCTAGCAGTGACACCAGAAGATCAATGCCCCCATTTATTCCAAAAGGGTAAGTGGCACCTCCTTTCTGCTACCTCACACTCCCAAGGCTATCGCTCACTCTGACTCTGCCACTTGACTACAACCCTCCGCATCACATGTATCTTGTCTACTCAAGGGCTCAGAGCCATCTCATCCTCAACAGCTACTAACCTTTTCTTCCCTCTGTGCTTTGTACTCACTGGGACACCTCACCACCTCTTCTGCTCATACATGATCATTGACTACCCTTGCATCTACTTGCATTGTACTTAACCCTTCTCTTTCTCTTCCTGGTAGATAGAAATGGCCCACAATGGAGCAGAATGGCCTACAATAGGTTGGGTGGTGATGATGTCAAATGCTTGATGCCCTAGGTGGAGAACATAGTGGATCTGGCCAGGAAAGACCAGGACTGCCCTTATCCTGATGGGGAAACATAATTGGACATCCATTCCCATTAACTCCATTTGCTATGCTGCTTTCCCATTATGACCAGCCCCAGATCATTCATCTTCTGCAAAGTTTTTGTCCGTCTTTTCCAACTAACTCTGTTTTCTCTATTTGACCTATTTAACATAACTTGAAAGTTTAAGCTGTTTCATGTGGCGAGGCTATAAACTTACAATAAGTTCAATGTGGGAATTTGAGAAATCCTTCAAGCCTGATAAATGAATTTTTTGATTTGAAGTCCAGTAAGGAGTTTACTGTGTTTTTGGCAACAATGCCAGAGTAGAAGGGATTTAATCCTTGCCTGTTTCAACAGCTACATGACGTGCGGTGAAGGAAACTTAGTGAATCTGTATACTGCCCTAAGAAAAGAGTAACGGTGAGACTTGAATAAATATCAAAGTCACCTTTAATATTCAAAATGGAAGTATTTTTTAAGTTAACTTTGAGAAAAAAATTCCATCAACACAGGCATTTCCCTAGATGCAAAGGTGTTGACTTCAATGGAACTAATGCTGTTTACATTACTGTCCAAAATGAATTTTGACTCCAGCTGTTCCTTTATGAAAAACACTCTTTGCTCTCTTCCCAATACAGTAGAGAACACAAAATGCATAGCTACCTGAATATCTTCAGGTATTGGTTTCAGGCTCAGCTGCTTGACCCATGAATATTGACTCAAGAAATGAATGTATGCTTTGTTCCAGGGAGTGGATGTGATTGTCGCAAAAATGTGAAGGAAAATACATGCATTGTTAGGTAACTTTTCACTTTCTCACACCTTCTGTTGAAGTTTACATGCTGGGGCTATGTATTGGGAATGTACCCAAGCACATTCCTTCCCCCACAATTTTCCACTCAATGTTTACCCAGATTGGGCAGTCAGCAAAGAGCAGATTACTGGTTTGGCTCATCCAACTTCCCTTCATATTAAAGAAGAAAATGATAAAATCAATTCATATCACAACCATCAGTTAAGAGTTGTGCTTGCTAGATCCTCCAAATATGATTATTATTTAAAGTTTAGGTTTTCAATCATCACCATTGGTTTGTTCTTTCATCTGTAAACCTTTCTTGCATAAACATAATATTATGAGCAGATGAAGATGGAGCACTGGGGGTATTTTGGGAGGCACAGCAGAAATTCATCCCAAGGAAGAAGAAACATACTAAGAGGAGGATGAGGCAACCATACATGACCAGGGAACTCAGGGACAGCATAAAAATGAAAGAAAAAAGCAGACAATGTGGTGAACATTAATGGGAAGCCAGAGGATTGGAAACCTTTAAAAAGCAGCAGAGGATAACTAATAAAGCAATAAGTGGAGAGAGGATGAAATATGATGAAGATTGCAAGAGTTTTTAAAAAATATCTTAAAGGTAAGAGAAAGGCAAGCATGGACATTCAACTGCAGAAAAATGAGGATGGAGAAGTAGTAATGGGGAACAAAAAAATGGCAGAGAACCTGAATAGATACTTTGCACCAGTTTTCATAGTGGCAGACACCAGAAATATACAAGAACTTCAAGAGAGTCAGGGACAGAGATGGGTGCAGTGGCATCACTGAGGTGAAGATGCTGGGGAAGTTGAAATGTATGAAGGTGAATGAATGGCCTAGACCATATGAACTCCGCCCTAAAGTTCTGAGGGAGACAGCTGAGGAAAAATTGTTGGTGATCTTTTAGGAATCACTGGAATCACAGGATGCCAGAAGACTGGAAAATGGTTAATGTAACTCTGTTCAAGAAGCAGGGGGAGGCAGAAGACAAGAAAGTACAAGCCGGTTAGCCTGACCTTGGTCACTGATAAGATTTTAGAGCCTATTATTAAGGATAACATTGTAAAGTACTTGGAAGTGCATTGTGAAATAGTGCTAAGTCATCAAGGCTTCATCAAGGGTGTGTCATGCCTGACAAATCTGTTAGAATTCTTTGAGGAGGTGACAAGCAAGCTAGACAAAGGATAGCCAGGGGATGTGATCTATTTGGACTTCCAGAAGGCTTTTGGCAAGGGGCCACACAGCAGGCTGCCAACTAAAATAAGACACAATGGTATTAGGGGCAAAGTACCAGCATGGAGAGAGGATTGGCTGACTGGCAGAAAGCAGAGAATAGGGATAAACATTATAGGTTATACATTAACAATCTTAAGGAACTGAGGGCATTGTTGCAAAGTTTGCAATTGACACAAAACTAGGCAGAGAGACAGGTAGTGTTGAGGAAGCAGGAAGGCTGCAGAAAGATTTGGACAGGCTAGGAGAGTAGGCAAAGAAGTGGCAGATGGAATGCAATATGGGAAAGAGTGAGGTTATGCACTTTGCTAGAAGGAATTAATAAAAACTATTTTCTAAACTGGGAAAAGCTTTGGAAATTTGGAGCACAAAGGGACTTGGAAGACTTAGTTCAGAATTTTTGTAAGGTTAACATTCAGGTTCAGTTGCAGTTAGGAAGGCAAATGTAACGTTAGCATTCATTTCAAGACCGATAGAATATAAGAGCAGAGATTTACTGCTGAGGCTGTTTAAGGTTCTGGTCAGACTGTATTTGGAATATTGTGAGCAGTTTAAGGCCCTTTATCTAAGGAAGAATGTGCTGGTGTTACAGAGGTTCCAGGGGAGATTTACAAGAATCATCCTGGGATATAGAGCTTGTCATCTGAGGAGCGGTTCTGTGGACTCTGGGTCTGTAGATGATAGAGTTTAGAAAGATGAGAGGCGGTTCTGGTTTAAACTTGCTGAATACTGAGAGGCCTGGATACAGTGTATGTGGAGAAGATATCCCCACTAGTAGGAGACACCAGGACCTGAGGGCACAGCCTCAGAGTGATCCTTTTTTAACTGAGATGAGGAGGAATTTCTTCAGTCAGAGGGTGGTTAGTTGGTGGAACTCATAGCCACAGAAAGTTGTGGAGGCCACATCATTGAGTCTATCTAAGAAAAAGATAGATAGCTTCTGATTGGCAAGGGGATCAAGGGTTATGGGGAAGAAGGCAGGAGAATGGGATTTAAAAATGTATCAGTCATAATTGAATGGTGGAGCAGACTCGATGGACCGAATGGACTAATTCTGCTCCTGTGTCTTATAGTCTTTGGCTCTTTTCCCATTCCTTTCTCTACAACAGGTCTTTTTATTAAAACAAAAGATTTGCCAATTGAGTGTTAATTCCTTACGGACAGCAACTGGACAATATGCAAACAGAGAGGCTTTTGTGAATTTTCCTTGAAAAGGAGAGAAAAATATATATAATGTTTGAAATGAAAATAATAAAAACATTTCAACTTTTACACCTATGCATTCATACATTGGTAGTATAGACTGAATAATACTTCAAAGTTTAATAAAGGTTAAACTGTACAGTTCTTGTAAATTGATGACCTGATGGCCATTGAACTTAGTGGTCTTTTTAGTTTTGATGTTAAGGCACTTTAAAAATGTAAACAATCGATTTATATTTCTTCTGGAGACAGAAGTTGTTGGGTTGAATTTTTAAAAAATGACTCTCAATATGCCACGGACAAGGCCCAAGCCTAGAAAACAGATGGAAAAAGAGAGGGAAAGAGGTGCATACTAATCTTGTCACTCCGGCATCTTTTCTGCTTCTGTCTCCAGTCTGCAGGAAACTGATTGTTAAACACAGAAAGTATTAGCTGGTTTATCATATGATCCTCTCCGTTCACCTGAAAAGTGAGGCAAATATAACCATGGTTACTGTATTCCAGGCAGATAGTTTTGACGTGATTAGATTATGGTTGATTGGATTCCTCTCTCAGTTAGTGTTCATTGTTTGAGATGATTACATTTTAATGTGCTGCCCACAACCAGGTGATTTTCTGAATGTCCAATGAATGGATTCGGATATAATCCTATTCACACTCCTTTGAGGTAATTGTCTCTGCTGGTGTTTTCTACACTGGTTGGGCTCACTTAATGGTTATGAAATTTATCCTGGACAGTGATGTAAATATTCAGTCATCTCATTAGCTGTGGTTTCAATTTACTGGAATGTTGTTTCAGTTCTTGTTTAAAACAATTGAATCAGTGACTTTCAGTCAGTCAATTCATAAAGTCATTTTATTTTATAAAGAATAGCTTTTATAACAATGGCATATTTAATTAAAAATATCAGTGTTCTTTCTTTTATGAACGAAACATTCTCCTTTCTCATAGTTAACCAGTTAAAGTGTGAATTGAAGAAGCCTGGTCATCTGGTGACCACTTTTTGACTCCTGACTTGGCTGAAACTACAGACAGGTTTTAAGTTTTGGGGTCACAATTCCATACCGTGAAGGGAACAGGCACTTGGAAAGTGAGATAACAAGGTGTGGAGCTGGATGAACACAGCAGGCCAAGCAGCATCAGAGGAGCAGGAAAGCTTGACGTTTCGGGCCTAGACCATTCATCAGAAATGGGGGAGGGGAAGAGGGTTCTGAAATAAATAGGGAGAGAGGGGGAGGCGGATAGAAGGTGGATAGAGGAGAGGATAGGTGGAGAGGAGGCAGACAAGTCAAAGAGGTGGGGATGGAGCCAGTAAAGGTGAGTGTAGGTGGGGGGATAGGGAGGAGATAGGTCAGTCCAGGGAGGACGGATAGGTCAAGGGGGCAGGATGAGGTTAGTAGATAGGAGATGGAGGTGGGGCTTGATGTGGGAGGAGGGGATAGGTGAGAGGAAAAACAGGTTAGGGAGGTGGAGATGAGCTGGGCTGGTTTTGGGACGCGGCAGGGGGAGGGGAGATTTTGAAGCTTGTGAAATCCACATTGATACCATTGGGCTGCAGTGTTCCTAGGCTGAATATGATTTTCTGTTCCTGCTGCCTTTGGCTGGCATCATTGTGGCATTGCAGGAGGCCCAGGATGGAGATGTCGTCTGAGGAATGGGAGGGGGAGTTGAAATGGTTCGCTACTGGGAGGTGCAGTTGTTTGTTGCGAACTGAGCGCAGGTGTTCTGCAAAGTGGTCCCCAAGCCTCCGCTTGGTTTCCCCGATGTAGAGGAGGCCACAACGGGTACAGCGGATGTAGTATACCACATTGGCGGATGTGCAGGTGAACATCTGCTTGATGTGGAAAGTCTTCTTGGGGCCTGGGATTGGGGTGAGGGAGGAGGTGTAGGGGCAGGTGTAGCACTTCCTGCGGTTGCACGGAAAAGTGCCTGGTGTGGTGGGGCTGGAGGGGAGTGTGGAGTTGACAAGGGAGTCACGGAGGGAGTGGTCCCTCCGGAAAGCAGATAAGGGTGGGGAGGGAAAGATGTCTTTGGTGGTGGGGTCGGATTGCAGATGGCCGAAGTGTCAGAGGATGATGCGTTGGATCCGAAGGTTGGTGGGGTGGTACGTGAGGACGAGGGGGATTCTTTTTTGGTTGTTATTGCGGGGACGGGGTGTGAGGGATGAGTTGCGGGAAATGCGGGTGACACGGTCGAGGGTGTTCTCGACCACTGCGGGGGGGAAGTTGCGGTCCTTGAAGAATGAGGACATCTGAGATGTACGGGAGTGGAATGCCTCATCCTGGGAGCAGATGCGGCGGAGGCAAAGGAATTGGGAATAGGGGATGGCATTTTTGCAGGAAGGTGGCTGGGAGGAGGTGTATTCCAGGTACCTGTGGGAGTCAGTGGGCTTGAAATGGACATCAGTTTCTAGGTGGTTACCCGAGATGGAGACAGAGAGGTCCAGAAAGGAGAGAGAAGTGTTAGATATGGTCCAGGTGAACTTCAGGTTGGGGTGGAAGGTGTAAGTGAAGTGGATGAACTGTTCGTGCTCCTCGTTGGAGCATGAGGCAGCGCCGATACAGTCATCAATGTAACGGAGGAAGAGATGGGGTTTAGGGCCAGTGTAGGTACGGAAGAGGGATTGTTCCACATAACCTACAAAGAGGCAAGCATAGCTTGGGCCCATGCGGGTACCCATGGCCACTCCCTTTGTCTGTAGGAAGTGGGAGGAATTGAAAGAGAAGTTGTTGAGGGTGAGGACGAGTTCGGCTAAGCGGATGAGGGTGTCGGTGGAGGGGGATTGGTCAGTTCTGCAGGACAGGAAGAAGCGGAGGGCCTTTAGGCCATCTGCATGGGAAATACAGGTGTATAGGGACTGGACGTCCATAGTAAAAATGAGGTGTTGGGAACCAGGGAATTGGAAGTTCTGGAGGAGGTGGAGGGCATGGGTGGTGTCACGGACGTAGGTAGGGAGTTCCTGAACCAAGGGGGTGAAAATGGAGTCTACATAGGTGGAGACAACAAGCATGGGGCTGGATGAACACAGCAGGTCAAGCAGCTTCTACATAGGTGGAGATGAGTTCGGTGGGGCAGGAGCAGGCGGAGACAATGGGTCGACCAGGGCATTCAGGTTTGTGGATTTTGGGAAGGAGATAGAAGTGGGCGGTGCGGGGTTGGGGAACGATGAGGTTGGAGGCGGTGGGTGGGAGGTCACCTGATGTGATAAGGTTGTGGATGGTTTGGGAGATGATGGTTTGGTGCTCGGGGGTGGGGTCATGATACTTCCTGGACCTCTCTGTCTCCATCTCGGGTAACCACCTAGAAACCGATGTCCATTTCAAGCCCACTGACTCCCACAGCTACCTGGAATACACCTCCTCCCAGCCACCTTCCTGCAAAAATGCCATCCCCTATTCCCAATTCCTTTGCCTCCGCCGCATCTGCTCCCAGGATGAGGCATTCCACTCCCGTACATCTCAGATGTCCTCATTCTTCAAGGACCGCAACATCCCCCCCGCAGGGGTCGAGAACGCCCTCGACCGTGTCTCCCGCATTTCCCGCAACTCATCCCTCACACCCCGTCCCCGCAATAACAACCAAAAAAGAATCCCCCTCAGCCTCACATACCACCCCACCAACCTCCGGATCCAATGCATCATCCTCCGACACTTCGGCCATCTGCAATCCGACCCCACCACCAAAGACATTTTTCCCTCCCCACCCTTATCTGCTTTTCGGAGGGACTACTCTCTCCGTGACTCCCTTGTCTGCTCCACACTCCTCTCCAGCCCCACCGCACCCGGCACTTTTCTCTGCAACCGCAGGAAGTGCTACACCTGCCCCCACACCTCCTCCCTCACCCCAATCCCAGGCCCCAAGAAGACTTTCCACATCAAGCAGATGTTCACCTGCACATC
>JAHRHZ010000268.1:32764242-32839656 GCA_024137785.1 Ginglymostoma cirratum | reverse complement strand
TCAGAAAATGAAGAATTTTCTGAAGAAGGGTCCAGACCCGAAACTTCAGCTTTCCTGTTCCCCTGCTGCTACCTGGCCTGCTGTGTTCATCCAGCTCTACAACTTGTTACCTCAGACTCCAGCATCAGCAGTTCCTACTATCTCTATTGAGATATTTGCTGTCCATAATTTTCAACAGTTTAAATAAAGAATCAACAAACAATTCTGTGAAGACTATATCTGTATTCTCAAAATACATATTTGGTGAACAAAATGTTCTATCAGAAAGGTAATTTGGTGAAATTGTGTTGTCAGTGGCTGCAATTCTCCATAGTGAAGTTTAGTAAGGAAAATAAAGTAATGATGATATTCAATAGGCAGAACTCCAGATATGACTTCATTTATTTCTAAGATAGCCACATGGACTGGGATTACTATTCACTGTTCTCAAGGCTCTCTCCATGGAAATGATAGCAGTTCATTAGTTAGAAATTAACGTATTACACGCACCCTGTTCCATCACAAATGTAAATTCATACATTTGCACAGGAACTAAATTAGCTTACGCAAACAGGCAATGACTGCTTAACCAAAGAAGAATTGCAAACAAAGACACGGAGGAAGGAGAATAGACTTTGGACTATGAACATCACTGCATAACATTATTAGATCCCCTGAAACACTGAATGAATACGTAATATTAGAAAAGTGAAATTTTAAAAAAAACGTTTAGATTCCTTCCACCAATAAAAGAGAGATCTGTCTGGGATACTGCAGTCCTTGTTATCGTTAGATATCTGCCAATATACCACTGAAAATACACAAGATGGAGTAACAGATATGTTGTACCAAATACATAAAACTATTGCCAACGGCATTATTAGGTTGTAGATTATTGAAACATACCGAGTGCCCAAACTGTGGGGAAATTTTAGAGTTTTACGGTAGTTCAAGCATTTTTTAAGCAAATATATGGTTTGTTTCACCCCTCTTCCACCTGTACATTTTAATTGTGCTTCCTTTATTTTCAGTATATCCAGAGACCTCGGGAAAGTGCTGAACAGCAAGTGAAACAAAACAGTCTCACTTTAATTACAGGCAGTATAGCTGTACTTACAATGTCAACTTAAAATTGCCATGTAATTGGTTAAATAACATATATGCATGGTACACATCCTGGGTCTAATTCACACTTGTCCAATTTTAAATGACCTGTTACAGAAGACAGACTTCAAATAACAAAATAATCTTAAAGATCGACAGTCATACTGAATTCTTTGGACCTAATTTACAAGCAATTCCACATCCTGGATTTGACTATTGAGGCCACTTCAACAAAAAGAGCACCTGTGGAGTGATTTTAAAGAGACAGACATGAAAAAAATTAAGCTCCTGGTTAGCAGCTAATTGATTCATCCATGCTGAAAGTCCCAAAATACATGGAAGCAAAAGCGCAGGAAATTTTCTACTGATAAAAAGAATGTTCACGAAAATCATTTACTGAGGATTTTAACGAAAAAACTGATGAAGAAAGACAAAAACAGGAGAAGCCAGTTAAGTTTATTATGTTGGGAATTTTTTTGCTATATTCAGTGGTACTAGTGGGTTGAAAAGCAGAAAAGTCTGTGAGCACACTGCTTAGTCTGGAGCTGATTCTTATGCGTGGTGATATGTTGAGTAATTAACTAGACGTTACTTCCCTAAAAGTATTTTTTAAAATGTCTTTACACCTTTAAAAAATCTCCAAACCTCATTCAGAAATAGCAATTTGCTCCTGATGACATGTTTTCTTGGATAACCTGCTCCTAACCTGCTCCAGCATGTTTGTGGTGCCTAATTGTCAGCGAACAGACTTGGGAACTATAATCCACACCTCAAACAAAATTTCAACAAAGCATGACAACGTTGTGGTAAATAGTTGTTCATAATTTCTTTGTTTTCAAGGAACTTGTCTGAGAAGCACTATTCAATTTTGTAAAAGTTTCTTTGGCACTTTTTCAGAAAAGAGGGTGCCTTCAAAATTTCTGTCTTTGTGGAACTTCGGTGAGCATGAATTGGCTGTCATATTTCTTACATTACAATAGTGAACATGCTTCATGGTCAGGGTTATAAAGTGATTCATTCACCTTAAGGGTAAGGCCAGGTTTGTAGGCAGGGTTGGCTTCCAGCGCAATACTGCTTTAGCTAGAGTGAAAGACTAGAGAAACTGGATTTATGCTGAACACAATTTGTGCTTGAAATTTTGCAACCTTTGCACTAGCTTTGTTGATTTTGACTAAAATCTGCAATCTGACTGAACAGAAACACTTGATCTAATATCATTTCATATCACCTGGAAGAAATATGATCGTAATTTTAATAACAATAACAATTTTTGATAGGATAAAACACCTATCTCTCCAATTGATTAATTAGTATTTAAAAACTATAGAATCTACTTTTTTGGTGACCTAGCCAAACCAATAGCAATGAAAAATTTCAAACCTTGAGGGATGAATATACCTGAAAATTCAGCAACTTGCAATATTTCATTAATAGCAATTACGTTAGGTTTAATTTGATCGTGCACATCCTTGCTCTTCCAATCTAGTCAATGTGAACACTGGCAGTTAAAGATGGTGGCGGGTAAGGAAAGACGTTGAAGATTAGAGTCCGAGTGAATGTTGTAAAATAAACCTAACTTGATCGCATAAAGTGATAAAAGTGCATTTAGTTAAATGTTTGCAGCTTTATGCGTTTGGAGGATAGTGGGTATGAAGAAACTAAACTCTTTGATAATGCGTGTCTTTGGAGGGTGTGGGAGGAGGGTATAACCAGGTGACAAGTGACTATCTTTATTTGGTGGAGTCAACTTCTGTTAATTGAAAGCACGTGGATTTCTGGCTTTTGGCTCGTTTTCTGGCTGCTTGTGCCACAAAGACCTTATCTGGTGCACATGCCTCAAGTCTGAAGGTGGTTCACCTTCACCACTGTTATTTCCATTTTTGAAAGCAGTAAGTCTTTCTTCACTTCAATGTTGTATCTTGTACAAAAAGCCTTGCGATTTCCATTGGTCTTTATTGCAGATTCAACAGCAATTCGCAGTGTTCTGATGTTAGCAATTTTATAAAGTTTCATTCAAAGATTCACCACCCTGTCTCCCCACAATCCCAACAAATTTGTGTCCCCAACAATCTAGTACACAAGAACATGGGGTATTCAGATGGTGACTTGAAAATCCGTGTTTTATTCAATGATATTTATACTGTTTTGTACAGGCAGAGGCATCATTAATAGCTGATGTTCCTCTTCAGTAACCTTTCATCTACTCCATTGCAACCTGGCAGATAGAGAGAAGCCTTGCTGTCAAAACAGCATGTGCTTCCTATTCGTACACCATCGCCCTCATTGGCCCAGTTTGATACAACAGTGCTGTCTTCTCACAAACTCTGTCAAGACAGCTTAGACCGACACTTAAAGTGGTGTTGTGTTCTCAGACATTGAACAGCATCGTAAGCTCATTCACAAAGGGAAGTACCTTTACATGTATTTGAAGCTTACAAACTTGTAAGTCTCAGATTTTGGAATGCTCACATTCAAAACATCACAAATCATCTCAGGGTACCTGTAAAGAAATGCTGATTTATTTCCTCTAGCCAAAAAAGGAGATAAATCTGGCTCTCTCCTGGGGCATTAATAGTATTTGCCACTTTAATTTTTAAAACATCAATTACTTCCATGTTTCCTGTCATAGAATCATACAGCACAGAGACAGACACTGGGTCCAACCAGTCCATGCTGAACATAATCGCAAACTAAACTAGTCCCACCTGCCTACTCCTTGTCCATATCCCTCCAAACGTTTCCTATTCATGTACTTACCCAAAGGTCTTCTAAACTTTGTAACTGTGCCCAAATCCACCATTTCCTCAGGAAGTTCACTTCTGTGTAGAAAATTTGCCCTTTATGTCTTTTTAAAACCTCTCTTCTCTCACCTTAAAAATGTGTCCCCTAGTCTTGAAATCTCCTATCCTAGGGAAAGACACCTACCATTAATCCTATCTATATCCTCCATGATTTTATAAACTTTTATAAGGTCACCTCTGAATCTCTATGCTCCACTGATAAAGGTCCCAGTCTAGCCAGCCTTTCTTTATAACTCAAACCTCCTATGCCCAGCAACATCCTGACAAATCTCTTCCGAACCCTTTCCAGCTTAATAATATCCTTCCTATAACTGGGCAACCAGAACCGGACACAGTACTCCAGAAGAGGCCTCACCAATATCCTGAACAATCTCAATATGACTTTCCAACTCCTATCATCAAAGGACTACCCAAGGCCATTCATGGATACAATAGAGTGGCTCTTAGCTGAAGAACTGCAGGTGTTCCAGCCATTGGAATGTTTTTCTGAGTGCTGCACCTACCATTTCACCCAGTTAGAACCTGGAAAAGAACATTAGCCCCTGATGTTTTCTCAGAGTTTTACACGTTTTTAAATCCATGGGGTAAAAATTCTTATGTAATGGTTTAATGTTCAGAATAAGGTTTTATTTGTGACAGGAACTGATATTAGCCTCTAACTCAATGAAGATTTTATAAGGTACTTCAAAGGCGACTTTGTGGTTTGAAATAGTCAGACTCTACTTGGACTCTGCATGTTTCAAGTGCTGGAGTCTTTACAGTGAATAAAAGTCTCCTCAGCTGTACTGCATTTAAGACATCATCAGTAAGAACCACAAATCGATTGTAAGGATGGGATCAAACCTTTATTCTAAGATTTTTTTTAAAAAGTGTTTGAACAAATTCAACAAATACAGGGGGGTATAGCAAAAACAATTCTTTAATACAAATAACAGGGATTAGAAGGCTTTAGAGAGGCAAGAACAAATTTGTTCATCAAATAGTGTAATTTTTTTATATTGTGTTTGTCATGTCAAATTTCAGATCTGTATTGCAAGGCTGGGCAAAGCCCTGTCATAAACCACTTGCAATCTGATTAGAGTTCACACTAGAAAATATACTGTTTCTGATACCTACATTCAATGGAACTCAAGATTTATTGGTTGTAATGTTATTCATGTGTTTGGCAATGCAGAATATTTGTGTATAAAGCAAATGTTCCCACTGAAAAATGAAGATGTTTCAGCAAGCTCATTTACGTTGCCATTACAGTTTGTTTAATCTTTCCAAAACATTCTAGTGGAGGTAACATTTGTTAAACACACAGATCAACTTTTTCTGATTTTGATTTCTAGCTGAAAACCCTATTAGGTTTCAATGAGTGAAACTCATGAGACACAAAATGCTGCTGTGAAATTCACTTGTTATTTTTCAGTGACCACATCCAAAATTTGATGAAAAAGAAAGAAATGAAAAGCGTCAGAAATCATTAACTTATTCATATTCAGGAGCGAAATAGAGGGTGCATCCTGTTTTTAAAGTTTGACCAAAGAGTGCTATAAAAAAGTCTGATTCTTCTAATGCATCTGTGGAGGAGAAAACAGAGTTAACGTTTCGGGTCCAGTGACCCTTCCTCAGATGCTGCCAGGCCCGCTGAGCTTTTCCAGCAACTTTGTTTTTGTTCCTGATTTACAGCATCCACAGTTCTTTTGGTTCTGATTCTTCTAATATTGTTTATAATAGTTGTGAATTGTAATTGAGAAAATGTTTCTTATGACTTAATTGTTTGCGCATGAAAAGACCTTCTGTTATGTCATAAAATATGTGCTGGAAAATTATACTGCAATAAATCTAACATCCTAACATATGTTATACTTATCATTGTAGATTCTCAGGGCTAGACACTTGAACATAAGAGATCATTTTGTGCCCTGGAACTCCTCCTCAAACATTTAAAATAATATGGAATGAAATATGTTGTTTTAGTTCCTTCTACAACAGACTGTAGAGATTCCTTGTCAGCCATGTGATGGAAAGAATTCTGGAGCCTCTACCATCACTATCCATAGCTCCAGTTTATAAGATACATATAAACATTTACGTTACCACAGCAACTCAGACATCCTGTGTGAACTGTAACGCATCACCACCACTGCATACGTTATTTCACAAATCTGGGTATATGTCATTCCTGTAGAAAATTTTCAAAAATGTTTTGTGCATTTCAGTGAAATTTATGTTTATCTCTTTAATTTTGTAACAGTCATTTTAGAGGTAAAAATGGATTTAAATTCTGATAGCTGTAATTTCTTTATTATTCCATAATACTCCATGTGGGAAGGTGAATTTCCAACCAAATACCTTCTCTGTATTTCACATGTGAAATGGTTGATTGGCGAAGAATAATATCTGTTGCGGATTTTAATCAATCTGATTCAACATTCAGGTGGACCTTGGGGCACCAGTACTCTGCAGAAAAGAAATAGGAGCTTATTTGACATCTTGTGCTAGATGCAGAACAGACTTGAGTGGCTAACTGACCCACTCCTGTTCCTATGCGCCAACTTTAATGTAAAAATGAATGAAGCATTTTGAAAATGCGTACCTATCCTATTTTTCCTAGACATTTAGCAGTATTACCATGGAAACCTATCACTGGAGGCTTAGAACAGATAAGTTTTCCTTTTCTTAAGATCATTTTAGAGTTCTGGTGGGGTATTTGTGCAGTTGCTGAATCCATAGACGTGTTCTAGCCAAGTGTAGGACTATTCTGACCACCAAATCCTCCTCAGCAGTTCACTCTTTGCAAGCTCTAACTACTGGCTGACTCTGCAGACAGTGGTCAATTTTCTGTTGTACAAAACCTGAAGTGTCCAAAGGTGATCAGTAAGTACAGGAGCAAGGAGGAGGAGTAGGTCATTCAGCCTTCTGTGCCTTCGCTGCCATTCGATATGGTCATGGCTGATCTTCTATCACAAAGCATACTCCCGCTTTCTCACCATATCCCTTGATACCTTTAATACCTAATGATTTCAATTGAATATCAATGGCCAGCATGCACAGTCTTCTGGGATAGCAAATTCCACAGGTTGACTGCACTCTGAGTGCATAAGTGTCTCCTCATCGTGGCCCTAAATGGTTTAACCAATTTACTGACAGTGTGATCTCTAGTTCTAGACTCCCAAGTCAGGGGAAACATCCTCCCAGCATCTAGCGTGTCTCATTATATTAGAATTCTATATGCTACAATCAGATCTTTGTTCGTTCTTTTAAACTCGAAGGAGTACAAGCCTAGTTGGACAATCTCATGTCGTACAACAGTCCTACCATCCCCAATATCAGCCTAGAGAATCTTCACTGCACTCTATCGATGGCAAGTTTGTCCTCCTTTTGGGAGACCGAATCTGCACTCAACAATCCAGGTGTGGTCTTACCAAGGATCTGCATAACTGCAGTAAGGCATCCCTACCTCTGCACTCAAATCGTCTGGTAATGAAGGCCAACATAGCACTTGCCTTCCTAACAGCTTACAGTACCTTCCTATTTACTTTCATTGAGTAGAGTACAAGAACACCTAGATTCTTTTGAACATCAACATTTTCCAATATATCACTATTTAATAAATAATCTGCCTTTCTGTTTAGTTCATGGTAGTTCATGGCTATCCACAATATACTGCATTTACCATATCTTTGCCTACATACTCCACTTGCCCAGATCAACCTGAAGCCTCCTGGCATGCTTCTCACAACTTACAATCCCACTTAGTTTTGTATCATCAGCAAACTTGGAAATGTTGCATTTGGTTTCCTCATCCAAGTATACATATATTGTGAATATCTGGGGCCCAATCACTGATCTTAAGTACAGTTATGCTGAGCCTTGGTAAGACCACACCTGAATTATTGAGTGCAGCTTTGGTCTCCCTACTCAAGAGAGGATACACTTGCCATTGATGGTGTGCGGTGAAGATTCACCATGCCGATATTGGGGATGTCAGGATTGTTATTTGAGGAAAGGTTGGTTCAACTCGTCTAGAGTTTAGAGGAATGAACAGGGGCCTGATGGTAACATAATATTCTAACATAACAAGTTACAGGGAGGATGTTTCCCCTGGCTGGGGTGTCTAGATCCAGAGATTACACTCTCAGTATGTGGGTTAGGGCATTTAGGACTGCAGTGAGGAGACATTTCTTCAGAGGTTACTGCCTACTAGTCACTGTCTACCACCTGAAAATAAAACATTTATTCCGACTCTGTTTCTGTTCTGTTAACCAATTCTCAATCCATGCCACTGTATTACCCCAAATCCTGTGTTCATTAATTTATGCACTAGCCTCTTGTATGGAACCTTGTTCAGACGCCTTCTTCAAATCCAATTGTACCACCTTCAATGGTTCTCCCTTATCTATTGAACTAATTACATCCTAAAAGTTAAATGAGGCCCAAAGCTGAAAACCATTTCAATCTCCCAACTATAGGGTTGAATGAAGTGTCCCCATCTCAGATGCAGGAGGCCTGTGCTCAAGTCTCACTGGCTCCAGAGGTGTATATTGACATTGTTGAACAGGTAGATTAGAAAATACCTATAAGTTTGGGTAGGATTTATTGGTGCACTGCCAATATCATTCCCATTTTCCACCCAAGTTATAAATTGCTTGGAAATGTCTTGTGAATTGCTACTTATGGGAAGTAAAAATAACTGCAAAGTTTGTGAACATTTTCATAACAGCTTAATATTTCTACTGAACAGAATTTATTAATCAAAGTATTTAATATATTACAATTGTCAACAACAGTTCATAGCTAGAAATCACCTTTGCAAGATCTTGAGTATTGATTTCCAGTTGTATCATTAATGATAGCTTTATAATTATGCCTGTTGTAGTTTAATTTTTAGTCTAAAGTGATAACCACCCCCTCAAGATAGGAAGTAAGAAGACGTGTCAAATTTTCATGAAATTATTTCAGTTGCATTACTCACTTCTCAATTTGATCCAATTTATGTTTCTTTTTCTCCAGAATGATGTGCTGTTTCTTATTCTGAAAGGTAACATTTCAAATAAATGATAATGATGAATGAAACAGAAACGCTGTGGAACCCAAAAGCAGGAGAGACATGGCTTCATACCAAATATATTTCACTTCTTGGGAGGAAACTGCCATCAGGTAATTTGAAGAGGGGAGTGAAAATGACAAAACAAATGTATTTGAACATGCTTCCACATTTCCTGTTTGATTGGAATGTGCATCACCTAGGTTAAGAAACATTAAGGAACATTTTGCAGGGTGAAACAACAATCTTGAATATATCTTCCATCTGTCTGATTCTGCCACTTTTTTGCCACTTCAAAAATTTACAATTGGAATAGAGTTGACCATTGTTACAGGAAACACAGGCTCAAATGAGTGTAGGATGGATACTGCAAAGGGGAATAATCATTACCGCTGTAGGAAGGGTACCATGAGAGCACCTCCATCTTAATGCACTCTGTAAAATAAAGGGTAGCTACCTCTCCTAGGCCATCCATGGAGAAAGAAAGCCAGCCTATGTTCCACAGGTCCCTGTGATTATTGTTGGGGGGACACAAATAGGAAGTGTCCTTGATCAAACCGCAAGTGGGCACTTACAAATTCAAATTGACTATCTATTGATGGTCAGCAGGTAACATAATACTTTGCTCCACCTGAGGCAAGGTCAGCCAAGGGGAGACCTATCATTCGGTGGATTTTGCAGTCATCTGTCCTACGTTCCCTCAAAAGTCAAGGTCATCTTAGTGGCACTTGTAGATTCCAAACTATGAGTTACTTTAAGAGCCCAAAATGACGTAGTGCATGTGCATATATTTATGATGCAAAGCTCACTGGATGTTGTCCTGGTAAAGGGTTATCTTGCATGTATCTAAAATATCCAATAGGTATGCACAGAAGGCCAAGCGTGACACCAATTTGCACGCAATGATGGTTGAATATCAATGCTGTCAGATTAAAACTTCATCTTCCAGTCCACTGTAACTTAACCTCACATATCTGACTAGCAGATAAGTAGTGGGAAGGACGCCCCACCAGTGTTTTGATGTGTTTTATAATAGAAGACTACTGGCAAACTAACTGCAGGTGTAAATTCAGTGGCTGACTGGCAAAAATTCAAGAGGGATTCATGGAATGTAATACCTAAAAGTGTGAAAAAAAATCAAACAGAGAAGGAGCTGCTGCAGATAATGAAGGAGCTGACTATACCACACCCCTCCCCCAACACCTCCAATCTTTTGGGCTGTAAGGCATGTTTTGTATAAATTCTTATGGTTTCACTTCCAGAATGGGGCTAAGTAGTCTAGATGTTTTCATGAGCCTGCTGTAGGCTAGAGTGTATCTAGTAGGTTATCAAAATCATAGTTTGAGAACAGCCATTAAGTACCTTGCACTGCAGGTAGAGGAAGGTCTTCTCTCAATCTGAAGGCTGCAATCTAGTTAAAAAGGAATCAGAACAAAGAAACTCCAATCAAGCATCTCAAAATTGACTGTTCACCTGTCAATGTCAATGCAACTCAATAACAACTGCAACATCACCGTACCTGCTCCTTTTAGAACATAAGTTTATTTGTATTTGGGAGAAAGGTATTCATGTGGGAGGGGATCTTTTTTAATTAACCTGGTTTTAAAAAATTGAGGGTGAATAAAGAAGGGGTATTAATTAATCCGTTGTCATCTGGGAGTTTAATGATTTGGGATAACCTTTCCAGAACTGTAACACTTTGTGAAACTTTGCCTGGGTCCTGGCCATGGGACAAGAGACCAATGACCTGCTGGTGTGACTGTTCTCCCCTCCACAGAGGTGGGCTGGCAGCTCGGACCATCAATTATTTGAAACAACCCCTTAAGATGGAAACAACCCAACTGTCACCTTCCTACAGAAATCATCAACTACTTTCAAATTGGTTGCTTGCTAGCTCTTGCTTCAAACCTACATGTTTTTGGAACTTTCTGGAGTTAGTTGAAGTATCAAAAGTCCACAAGGTATGGCAGGCTTTTGATTGATTTCAAGGCTTCTGTTTAAACCAGTTGCTGCCAGACACAAATGCATTTGTAGTCCTTGGAGCTGACACGGCTGGGAGAATGAATAAAGGCCACATGGTCATAAATAGGGCAATATGGGCAGAGTTAAGAGAAAGAGAAAAATAGGGAACCACATGGACAGAATAGCTTTTCAGTACATCACAGTATAGCAATGATTGCCAAGTATTGTAATCTTTAGACTTAATGTGTAATAAATAGTGTTGTAAAGAAACACAAGCCTAAAACCAGAACTTGATCTTGCCTTCTCCTAGACTAGACTGGCTTGAGTCATACTCTTAGGTACGGTCATAAAACCACCAATAAAAGAGGATGAGGGCAAAATGGGATGTGAGAAGAAGTATTTGTGACGATACAATCATCTTCAATAGAGTAAGCCCACTGCTTAACATGGCTTCTGTAATTCCATTCTATAATTTCATTCTCCTCTCCATGGTCTTTTAACACGCAGGCACACCCCTCCCACTTGGTTAGTTCTGCTGCATCCATTTGTGCGCCTCTCTCTTAATTGTTAGTGAGTGTCATGTAATATATTTATAGACCAAAGCAGACATAATATCAATAGGATAGATCTTTATAAAATAATGGAAAGGCTGGAATGAAAGAAGCCTTTTGGCAGATTACCTCTGTTTAACAGATTGTGGAGGATCCAGGGGAACGGGAGCATTATTACTCAAGAGATAGATTGCAAGCTTCCTTCTACAAGAATACTGAGCTTGTGGATTTCATTTATTGCTGATCCTCCATCTTCCTTTAAGTAGGAATTTGACTGATTCTGATCAGGGAGCGATTTCATCATATAGGAGGTAAGTAGCTTCATAGATTACAAGCAGCTTTATAGACTACACACCCAAGGACCTTTGGACTGTTTTTGATCACCAAAGCAAGATGGAGATAAATTTTTCACAGCACTTTTTTTTGGTATTCACTGGTTTTGGGGTTTTTCTCTGCTTTGTTAACTTCAGCCAGGGAGCAACATGCCTCCTAGGGTGTGGTGAGAGCTATCTCATTGGCAATTCTGTAGACATCATGTATGTGGACTAGGTTTAGTGAATGAGCTATTTTCTTGCCTGCTATAAATTTGTAAATTTAAAGTGTCTAGGAATTTTATTGAAAATTAATTTAACTTTCTTACTAGTTTTGTTACATGTCTTTCCTTGACTTTGGAAGGGAGTGGAATAAATATTTCACTGCAATATGCCAATAAGTAAACAGTAGAAATGTCTTGCTGTTGATTTTATGCCAAACCAACAAAGACTTGAGCCTGCTGTGCTTAACAATAATAGAAATACACTTACATTCTTATGTGACAGGACTTTTTTTTTCTCTCTTACTTATCTACAGGAGCTCTCTAGTCTGAATATCTTTCTCCAAAGACTTCAATCCAACACTCCACCATAGACAGACATGCCAAGAAATCTGTTCCAAAACACAACTGGGACCATGCTAATTTAAATAGCTGTTGATTAAACTCCAAAAGAACAACAAATTAACTATATATTTAAACTGAATGCCCTTGTGTCTCGCTTGGATACCTGGCTCAGATAAGTAAGTGATTGCGAGCACTCTATTGAACTAAAGTTATTGGTTTCAATGATGACCTTGTGTGATTGTAGAAAATGGATGACACTAAATCACCTATCTTATTATCTCTTATTTTTAATTCTATTAACTTCAATCATATACAACTTATGAGTAGTGGATTCAAATATAAAGTAAATAACTACGAGTAAGTTAATATTCACAGTGTGCAGTATTATTTCTGGGGCTGGAAGTGTCTGAAGATTAATTGACTGAACGCAGTAATCTAGATCTCTGGAATGAACTGACGCACAACATGATGGCAACACTGGTCTTCTGCCACAACATAGTTAGCAGTGCTGGCCTCACTATTTCTAAATGGTGCAAACATTTTAATTAGGGGCTTCAAGGAAGAAAATAAGGAGAAAGATAATATGTGGTGATCTAGAAGACTTTGAGCGAAGCAGTTACTGCTGCTTGCTGAAGACAATAAGTCGAGAAACCTTATAGCAACATTTAATAGAGAAGAATACTTCAAATAACAGAAAGCTCCGCAGCCCTGACAGAAGACACACAACGACAGAAACAAATCTGCAGTTCCAAGGCAGTGGTTCAAGGTACTTAATGAAACAATGGTCTGTGAATGCTGAAAGGTGTCTGAGTGATCACACCAGAAATTGAGGATTGTGTGAAAGCCTAAAATCTCTTTTATCAAAGGAAGAACCTTAAACAGCAATGAAATTCAGGCTTGAAGGCCAGTGATTTATAATAACTACAGCTCTGCTGTAGCATTGCTGCCATAGTGAACAGATACCATAGTGAGCGCAGCTGGAAAAATTAAAATAAGGGCCAAGACCAAAAACTTATATGTCCCGAGTGCAGAGATAAAGGAAAAGTACTAAATAAGATATTTAATGTCTTAGGCATTTGCCAATTTAAAGAAGTGCACAGTTATAGTTTAACATTTTTTTGGGGAGACAAGGAAAATTCTGTGGTAGTCAAATTGAGGTTCCAGATGGTGGGAAGATCTCCAATCTAACCACAAAGTGTTGGTAAATTCCTCAGGACAGTGCAGAAGTATGGGGCATCCACCATTATTACAGAATGAAATTATTTACAAAAGAGAAAATGCCCGATCACATTAGAAAGCAGTAGAATTAGACATAGTATTGCCAGGAAGATAGAACAAAAAATTGTACAGTTTGGAGAAGGCAAAATACTTTCTCCCCCTCTCTCTTTTACACACACACATACACACTTACACACACACGCACACACATATACACATACGCACATACACACACGCACGCACATACACACACTTTCGCACACATACACACACACATGCACACGCACATACACACACGCACGCACGCACATACGCACACACATGCACGCACATATACACACACGCACATACTCACACTTGTGCACACATACACACATGCACACGCACATATACACGCACACGCACATACACACACGCACACACACACACGCGCACACACACACACACACAGCACTAGTGATGAGTCTTTCTATGAGTTATTACCCTTCAACGAATCAACTCAAGAGAAAGCTTTTCAGATCCAGATCAAAGTTCCAGAAACAAAGCAGATCAATCTTCTGACGAGAAATCAAACATGGCACCATTTTTCTACAGAATCTAGTTATTTTTCTAGGTACAAAACAGCAAAAGACACATCAGATAATATAATGCATTGGGTAGGACAGAGGCCAGGCACTAAAATTCCTTGCTAATGCTGTGCAAGGAAGCTTCACAGAACATAGAATATAGAACATAGAACATAGAACATTACAGCACAGTACAGGCCCTTCGACCCTTGATGTTGCGCCAATGTGTGAAACCAATCTGAAACCCATCTAACCTATACTATTCCCTTATCATCCATATGTTTATCCAACGACCATTTAAATGCCCTTAAAGTTGGCGAGTCTACAACTGCTGCAGGCAAAGCATTCCATGCCCTTACTACTCTCTGAGTAAAGAATCTACCTCTGACATCTGTCCTATATCTATCACCCCTCAATTTAAAGCTATGTCCCCTCGTGCTAGCCACCACCATCCGTGGAAAAAGGCTCTCACTGTCCACCCTATCCAATCCTCTGATCATCTTGTATGTCCCTATTAAGTCACCTCTTAACCTTCTTCTCTCTAACTAAAACAGCCTCAAGTCCCTCAGCCTTTCCTTATGAGACCTTCCCTCCATACCAGGCAACATCCTGGTAAATCTCCTCTGCACCTTTTCCAATGCTTCCACATCCTTCCTATAATGCGGCGACCACAACTGTACGCAATACTCCAAGTGTGGCCGCACAAGAGTTTTGTACAGCTGCAACATGACCTCACGGCTCCGAAACTCAATCCCTCTACCAATAAAACTTAACACACCGTACGCCTTCTTAACAACCCTATCAACCTGGGTGGCAACTTTCAGGGATCTATGCACGTGGACACCGAGATCTCTCTGCTCATCCACACGACCAAGAATCTTACCATTAGCCTAATACTCTGTATTCCTGTTACTCCTTCCAAAGTGAATACCTCACTTTTCCGCATTAGCCTCCATTTGCCACCTCTCAGCCCAGCTCTGCAGCTTATGTATGTCCCTCTGTAACCTGCAACATCCTTCCACACTATCCACAACTCCACCAACTTTAGTGTCATTCGCAAATTTACTAACCCACCCTTCTACGCCCTCGTCCAGGTCATTTACAAAAATGACAAACAGCAGTAGCCCCAAAACAGATCCTTGCGGTACACCACTAGTAACTGAACTCCAGGATGAACATTAACCACCACCCTCTGTTTTCTTACAGCTAGCCAATTTCTGATCCAAACCGCTAAATCACCCTCAATCCCATGCCTCCTTACTTTCTGCAGGTATCAACACTGCCCAACTTTTAAAATCAAATGCTCTTATGGTTAAAAAAAAGTGCCAAAGCAGGATACAGTCACAGAAAAGCAAAGAACCAAAGAATTACCCACAAAAAGAGGAAATAATGTCAAGCAGTTTTCAGTGGAAGATACACCCAAAGTTTTCCTACGGAAAAGCAGCAAACTGACCAATTATTTTGACATACAGGCTTTTATGCTACTAGGCTTCTTACAAATTCCTTGGGGGTTGCTTTGGTACTGATAAAGATAAATGTGTAAACAACAATTTAACTATATAATAGTTATGACGAAAACAGACCTGTATATTGGTCCAAAAGTGTTAATACCTGATTGACTATAGAAAAATCCACACACTATGATGATGTTACAGGATCTATAGGAGACAAGTTGAGGTTAATAAATTCCTAACAAGCTCTGTAAAAACATGGATTATATTCAAAAAACCTGTAAATAGCTCCAGTTATGTAAGAAACTTTAGATTGTTAAATCAGGAAGATCCTTTTCATTACACCAGAAGGGTAGATATTCTAATCTATATTAGCTCATGTCAACTCAAAGGAGCCCATATATGACACAGGAAGGGAGGGAGAATCTGTGCTGGTCCATTGCATGTCAAGGGGGAGGTTGTATTCTCTCTTGCTGGAGATGGTCATTCCCAGTATTTGTGTGGCGTGAATAGTACTTGCCATTTATCTGTCTCAGTCTGAATAATGACTAGGTATTGCTGCACACAGGTATGGACTGCTTCAGTATCTGAGAAGTTAAGGGTGGTGCTGTACTTCATGTACATCAGATATTCCCACTCCTGACCTAGTTGAAGGATGGTAATCCATGAAACAGTTGAAGATGGTTGGGCCTAGGATGCTGTCGGAGGAATGTGAAGGCTCTTGTGGCTCAGTGGTAGAACTCATACCTCTGTCAGAAGGTCCAGATACAAGTTGCACCTGCCACAGACATGTATCATTACATATCTGAACAAGTTTGATTAAATATCTATTCTGAAGATCTAGCAGAGAGGAAAATAATTATGATTGCTGAATGTCCTGGGACTGAGATGACAGACACCCAACAATCATAACTCTTCCTATGTGATATATATGACCTCAACACATTGATTGACGATTGACAAATTGTCCCATTGATTTCAGTTTTGCTGGAGCCTCTTGAAGCCATACTCAAGTGCTGACAAGGATGGTCTCTTACCTCCCATTTGGAGTTGAGTTCTTTTGTCCATGTTTAGACGCTAGTTTTAATGACCTTAGGACCTGATTGGTCTTAGTGTGACCCACTATTTGCATCATGCTTAATTTGGACGAGCTGGTATATTTAATCTTGTTATTTGTGTAACCAGTAAAGTTTGAAAACTCTAAGAGTAAGAAGGTTTGTTGACATCATGTTTCACATGAACAATCGTTCAACTTTGTGAACTAGGTTCAAATTCAGCACAGGATGATCCACTGAAAGTCTGCTATTGCATCATGGTTTGCAAAAATATTTCTGATTAGCACTAACTTTACTACGATCTGAGTGTTTCAAAAATGGCTGTGGAAAATGTTGTCAGTTCATAGCTACAGCCATTGATTGAGGCTACCTTACATTTTTGGAACAGTTAAAACAGCTTTGCTTGGTTTGTGGCTGTATCTCACCTGGGAGTGTTACCCAATACTGGTACTGGAAATAGTATTGTACAGTTCACCAGTGCTGTTGCTGCTTACCTTATTGAGCATAAAATTTATAAAGTATCTAATTGGACATGATGTTTTTTAAGGCCATATCTATGTGACTTATTTCAAGACACATTTTGAAACTGAGATTCATGATTTTTCAAAAGCAAAGAACTGGAACTGGCTATATCACTCCCACACCCACCTGCAAAAGGCGGAAAACCTCATTGAAGGGAATGGAGCATGGCAAGAAGTATTTTGAAGAAATTGTGGGTGTCACTGGGTTTGCAAGTGAAATAATTGGAAAACCAATCTGTAGAGATAGAAATAAATTTTGTGGGAAAGAGTGAAATAGACCACACAAGGTTGAGAGTTGAAAATTTGAAGGAAACTTACTTCATTTCTGTTATTCAGGATAACAGGTGGCATGGTAGTTAAGTGGTTATCACTGCTGCTTCACAGCGCGAGGATCCTGGGTTTGTTTCCACCTTTGGGCGACTATCTGTGTGGAGTTTGCACCTTCTCCCCGTGTCTGCGTGGGTTTCCTCTGGGTACTCCGGTTTCTCCCACAGTCCAAAGATGTGCAGATTAGGTGGATTGGCCATGCTAAATTACCCATGGTGTTCAGGGATGAGTAGATTAGGTGGGTTATATGGGGATGGGACTGGGTAGGATGCTTTGAGGGTCGGTGTGGACTTGTTGGGCCAAAGGGCCTGTTTCAACACTGTAGGGATTCTATGAAATGCAGTTTTATTTCCTTTATTGTAAAAACTTATTGATCGATAAAGAGATTCCAAGGAATATTGGCAAGGGTTGTTCTGGTATTTGGCAGCTTGAAAACATTTGATTTTCATTGGAGAAATGGGCTTTAGGGAAAGGATCAGACATGTGAAGGTCATCTGTCAGTGTTTGTCTTTGTTACCCATCTCAAATGGACAAAACTTCAAGATTTAGCCTAAGAACAAACAAATACAGAATTGTGGGCTGTCATTCACAGATCTACCAATGGTAGGACAGTTGAGACTCAAATCAGCAATATTAATTAATTTGATGAGAAGTTTATCATTTCCACTGTTGGATTGTTCTTAGAAATACCATAAAAAGTCAAACTTTGTTGTGTCAGATGTGTAACTAGCAACTGTCAACTGGATTAGAAAAAGCCTGCTGAACAACTGATCTGGTTGTGAAAGAATGATTTTGTATTTGGAATGTTGTTAAATATATTCATTTTGATTGATGACTAGATTTTTATTTCATATATTTTAAAGAATTAAATAAAAGATCAGTTTATACTTTACTTTTTGAGCATGTTTTGATTATTATTTTACTTATGGTATTTTGTGAAGTGGTTTGATTAATTGTATTTTCATTTCTTGCTTGACAGTCTATGAGAATTCTTTAATCTGATTGGCTGCATACACAGAATGCTGTGGCAGAAGACCTGGTCCATTTCTGTGTGGCAATAGCAGCCGCAGCTTGACCAATGGCTTCAGTATCAGTGAAGACAATGTGGTGATTCCATCTCATCAGAAATTTGGATGGTCTCTCAGACCTCGGGATTTGGGAAGGGATATGGTACATGGGAGTTAGGACAGTGTCCTGGCAGTGGCAGTGGCTGAAGTGGCAGCGGTTTGATAGGTTGCTTCAGAGTTGGCCGTTTGGTGCATCCTTTCCATACTCCTGGTGGCAATATGCCAGCTTTGGCTTCGTCGGGGGTGTCCTGTCCAAAATCCTTGCGGCAACAGGGGTCTGCTTCAGCAGTGGCAGAGGCATGGAGGAGCCAGTCCTTCCTCCTTGCAGCTTCGGTAGCATCATCTCACAGCCACTTCAGAAACCCAGGAGCAATGGAGGAAACAAAAATGAACTTGGTCTCAACTTTGTCTCAATTATTTCTTTTTCTAATTTCTGTATTTAAATAGTGCTGGATTGTGGAGACTCGGACACTTTCAATATATTTTCATAAATACAAGTGACAATAAATGATTATACTACAGTATAGACTGATGATACCAACAGGACCCTCTTCCGCTCCCCCATTTCTGATGAAGGGTCTAGGCCCGAAACATCAAGCTTTCCTGCTCCTATGATGCTGCTTGACCTGCTGTGTTCATCCAGCTCCACACCTTGTTATCTCGGATTCTCCAGCATCTGCAGTTCCTACTATCTCTGATACCAACACAGTTTGCTACTGACAATCTCAAGTGAGCTATTATAGATCAATTACACTGCAAAGTGTTAATGATCTTGCAACAGACAAATGTCGCTCGACCACTCAGTGCAGCTTTCTATCCAGATATAAGGTGAGCACCTTTCCTTTACCAAGGATTGCAAAACTTGCTCAAGTCTCAAGTTATTAAAACTTGATTGGGATATTGAGCTAGAGGATTCAAACACAAAATTAACACATACAAATTCTTTTCCTTGCAGCACTTTTCATATGATAACTAAATTCTCAGCAAATATTTCAAACAATGTATTCCATAAACTCATCTTGAAATGAATGCTGAAATCAACAACAACCTTTTGAACGATTTATTGGAGTGGTAATAAATCATATTGATCAGGATCATTCCAGCTCCAGCTCCATGCCAATTTAGCTGATATCAGCTGGCCTTAACTTTCTAGGCTCAGGAAGAGCTTGCTAGTAATACATTGACTCCATCCAGGCTCTGGACATATCTGGACATGAAGTGAGGACAGATTCGGGGTTAGTGCTGCTGCCCATAATGGAGCAAGTACTTTATAACCTCAAGCTGCTCTGCTTGCACATGAAGAATCACTAGAACAATTTTCTATAGAGGGGAGGAACATGATGGGCTGACCTCCAGCATGAATCACCTCTTTTGGTGGAAGAGAGCATTGAGAAACAAATAAAGCAGAATTAATGACCGTAAAAAGTGAGGCCAGATAATTAAATGCATTACAGAACATAATAGTCCATTTGATGAAGAGATCATGTAACTGTAATCTGTGGAATGCAGCTGGGCAAGATTTAGCACTACAGGGGTCTGTCAGACTGGCTTGGCGATATTTCCTTTCCCTATTCCCCTTACTGGCTACAGGAATGAATATTATTGGGGATTGGGTGTAACTCCACCAGTGGCCATTGCTCTTGCGCTACTGGGATAGAATTACAGAATCACGGAATTGTTATATGACTTCACTTGCTCTTTGAGCAATTTAACTTAATATCAACCTCTTCTCCTTCCCTGTATTCTTGCATATTATTTCTATTTAAATAGTTATCCAAAGGCCTCTTGACTGCCTCAGTTGAACCTGCCCCACCACATTTCCAGACAATGCACTCCACATCTAAATCACTCACTGTCTGAAAAAGGTTTTTCTCACCTCACATTTGCTTCTTTTGCGAAACATCTTAGAAACACGCCATCCAATTTTGACATTTTTGCAGCTGTGACAGTTTCTCCCTGACAACTCTGCCTCGACCATTCATGATTTTGAAAACTTCTGCCAAATCTCCTCTTAGCCTTTTCATCTCCAAGAAAAACAATCCAAATTTCTCCAATTTTTCCTGATAGCTGAAATATTGTTCCTAGGAACCGTTCTCATAAACCTGTCCTGCACTCTATCCAATGCATCCATGTTGTTTCTATAGTGTGGTGCATCAAAGTGTACATAATACTCTAGTCGTGGTCTAAGCAGTGTCTTATATAATTTCATCAGAATCTCCTTATTACAGCACTACTGTTATCAGATTGCTCAGCAGATTTTGGAGGCAAGACTTCCTCCCCAGATGGATGTTAAATGTCTGTATGGACTTAGAATCAGAATGAACAAGAAAAGGGTGGCATGGTGGCTCAGTGGTTAACATTGTTGCCTCATAGCACCAGGAATCTGGATTAAAATCCAACCTTGGGTCACTGTCTGTGTCCAGTTTACACATTCTCCCTCTTTCTGCCGGGTGGTCTGGTTTCATCCCACACTCCAAAGATGTGCAAGTTAAGTGGATTGGCTCTGCTAAATTACCATAACGTTCAGGGATGTGCAGATTCGGTGCATTAGCCAGGGGAAAGACAGGGATGGGGTGGGGGTGTGTGGTTTGGGTCTTGATGGGGTGCTCTTTGGAAGATCAGTGAGGACAAGTTGGGCTGAATGACTGTTCCCACACTGTACGGATTTTATGGAAAACAGACACATTTCTGCATTTTTAGAAAATTATTTTTATTCACTCACAGGGTGAGGGTGTCAGTGGCTAGGCCAGCATTTGTTGCCCATCACTAATTGCCCAGAGGGCAGTTAAGAGTCAACCACATTGTTATCGGTCCGGAGTCACACGTAGGCCAGACCAGGTAAGGATGGTAGTTCCCCTCCTTAACAGACATTAGTAAATCAGATTTTTTTTTCTGACAAACAAACCTGGTTTCATGGTCATTATCAGACTCCTCATTCCAGGTTTTTTAAATTGAACTCAAATCTACCATCTGCCATGGAGGGGATTCAAATCTGAGTTCCCAGAACATTAGCTGAGTGCCTGCATTAATAGTGTAGCAATAATACCACTAAGCCATTTCCTCCCCACAGCATTCACTCTCTGGAGTAAAATCTAGGCTCTGAAGTCATGTGTTCCTATTGGAATCTGAACTGAGCATCAGTGAGTATCTATTGTTGTTGAGGAAGTGCCATTTGAATTACAGCTAAAAACACATTCCACCACCATACGTTTAAAATGGATTGACTGGATGATATTTGGCTGGATTGGATTTGCCCAGTTTATGTGGATTTTTTGCATATGTAAATATCTATATTTTTGTGTATATATGGATGTTTTAGTTATGCTGGAACAGCTTGACTAGATGTGAGGGTTAGTCTGGATCATAAGTCTCCAGCTCTATAATTGCAATATTATCAAGGCCCCTAGCCTTTTGCTATATTCGGTGAGATCAGCTATTTCTGGATATGATGTGGAGTGAATTGAAAATGGCAGAATTCTCTCACCTTTAGTAATATCCTCAAAGCATTGTACAAATTAATTAATAATGTTAATTAAATTTGTGAGAGTCCATAATATTACACATTAGACATAGTCCATTGTCAACAATGAGCTTTGTTAGAATGAGTGATGTTTTATCATTGCATTCTTTATTATAGTTCCCTTGCTTTTTCCAGGAATTGGCTGTCTTTTGTTGGAAATTGAGACAGAATTTTAGAAGATAAATTTGCTCCTCAAGCAGTTTCTTAGCTCTGAGGATGCCTTTCTTCCACTCCAGGGTTGTGGACCTTGAGGTGACTCAACAATCTAATATGGTATCTGCATCGCCCTGCTGAGAGTGGGGCAGGTTATGTTTGAAGAGATGGGTGAGTGGGATGCTTCACACTCTTCTTCCACTGTGTGCAGTTGAGCTCTACACTGTGCTAGTCAGATATGTGCAAAGTTGTTGGCATCCTTGAGGCTGCTCCCTCAATACTTCCGATGATCTTGGGGCAGAAATTCTCTATGAGTCTACAGGGTTATTGCATGTTTTCAGGGAGATTTCAAGGACATTCTTGCAGCAGTTCTTTTCTCCTCTTCATAACCACTGCTGTACAAAGTTCAGAGTAGAAGGATTATTGTGGAAGTCTAGCTGTTAGGCATGTGGACAAAATGACCCAGCCGACACCACAGAATCAGCTGCAGAAGATAAATAGTTTTCTCATGTGCGTCCACAATAATGCCTTTTAAACATGCTGTCAGCTGCCCCTCAGCTTCACCATGAAGTCTACTCAGTATCATGGGTTTCAGTATGGGTCCTCGTGTGTGAGTGGACATCATTGAGCAGATGTGGCTGGATTTACCAATCGATTGTACAATTCAGAATGTAGGATTTTCTTCCTTTTCTTTCTTTCTCTGTTACCCATCTACTTCATCACTAAGACATTGGACATCAAAGTGTGATTTATTTGATGAATAAATTGTCATTATTCTAAATGATTGGTAGCAATACTGCCCTGTCAATGCAACCACCCTAGAAGGAAAGCTTTAGGGTGTCATTGAAACAATTTTATTGTCCTTACCCAGAATCTTGGCCATATGAAAGTTGAGAAAACTGAAGTTTTCTTTGAGAAAACAAAGTGGGAGACAATCTTGAGCCATCTGCACACAATGCCAAGTTTGTTAAAACCTTAAAAATTTTAAAAAAATATTTCATTCCAACCTTCACCAACTTCCATGGGCATTTCTAAAGTGTGATGTAAAAATATCTCCTCCCTGATTCCCTGATAAAATTTGAACATAATAGCATGAAAACATAAATGAAATTCCTGGAAGTAAGGGCAGCAGATTTATTTTGGAGCAGAAATTATTGCCGTTTCAGCACTGATCAGAAGATTTGGACCATTAATTTAGTAATAGGATGATCTGTTCCTGGGACACACTGATGCTGATCCTATGTCCAACGTTGTGGGGTCAATTTCTTCAAGAGCCTGCATGCCTGGCCAAGAAAACAGACATGAATCTGTTTCAGTATTTAGATCGCTGGCCATCACTGTTAAAGTGTTACTTTCCAAAATTGGTGACCGATGAGTGGAGCAGCATACGTAGTCATAGACTGAGGAAAAGTTTTAAAAATGCAGTTTGTGAAGTAAATCTTTGTGTAGAGTCAGGAAGAGCAGGAATACTACCCATAGGGATTTTGACCCACTCCTGGGCTTCGATAGACCACTCCAAAATTGGACTGTCCCTGTTCCATTGCTAGGATTTATCTGTGACTTATCAGCACCTTATATTGACAGTGGAAGTTCTGACTGTGTGTAAAGATAGCATGAGTGTTGGTAATTCAACCCAATTATTTGGATAAAGTCCAAACAGCAATTTCTATTGATTCTCAGCTGTAAATTTGGGTGTTTATTTTTACTTATCTCACAAACTGTTTATATTTCAAAAATATAACATTGCAAGTCTTCTCCTGTACAAAATTATGGGTTGGAGTGTGAAGCTTAGCTCTGTAGATTGTAACCCTAAATTTGCTGTATCAGCTGTAATGAGAAAAACATATGAGAAATGTTAATTGGACAGATTGTGTCTGAAGTGTTTTCTGAAGGGAAATGTGTGTTTGCATGAAATGTTCCAAATCAATAGATGATGAACTGAACTGATGGCACTATGTTACAGGCTGAAGCTCTGTTAAAATCCAAATGCAGGGCATAGGTGCAATGAACCATTTATCATCAAAACAAAATGTGGTTGATCACAGGGCTATGCTGTGTAAATATCATATGGTTGTTTGGATGACCCAAAAGCTGTCAGGAATTAGCTTTTAAGAACAATCTGAGCAGGCTGGCCTGAGGTAAAGGTTTATTAAAACTGAAAGATAAGTCTCCTTCCAGAGAAATTAAGTGGATATTCTAATGAGTGAAAGATTGTGGTAGATGACGTATTTGTGATGTTTGCCAGTCATCAAACTGATCAAACCACTGAAGACTTGACAGGAGTATAAGACTGTGCCTCAGAGAAATAGTTAGTTAGCTCAGGGATGAAGGTCATTTGATCAGTGACTGGAGCTGAGGTGGTGCTGTCTGACCTGACAACCTGTTTTTATCTGATTCTCTGATAAGTGTACATACGTTGGCTCACTTGCGATTTTAATTATTGTACAGGTAAACTTGTGATGAGAAACTATTGTTGCAATGTTTTTTCTAATGTACCTTGCTTCAATAACGAATAATTGGTTACACCCCTTCTTGGAACTATTATGGGTTATTGATATCCAGAGTAAACCCAAAGGCCCATGGGAAGTAGAAATAAGAGCCTAAAGCTCTTCAGCTACTCTGAACGTGGACAACATCTTACATCAAGCAACGATCCGCAGTTTCATTAATTCTCTTTTGATATCTGCAAAACTGCATTTGGTGACATTACATACAGCTACTTCAGCTCTTGGAAGGAAATCTTAATGTGGGTATTTTTCGCAGAACTGTTTTTTAGTGACATCAACAGATTTCTGACGAGTAGAGAACGTTCATTGATAGAACGTAGAACATAGAACATAGAATATAGAACATTACAGCGCAGTACAGGCCCTTCGGCCCTCAATGTTGCGCCGACCTGTGAAACCAATCTGAAGCCCATCTAACCTACACTATTCACTTATCATCCAAATGTTTATCCAATGACCATTTAAATGCCCTTAAATTTGGGGAATCGACTACTGTTACAGGCACGGCATTCCACACCTTTACTACTCTCTGAGGAAAGAACAAACCTCTGACATCTGTCCTATATCTATCACCCCTCAATTTAAAGCTATGTCCCCTCGTGCTAGCCACCACCATCCGAGGAAAAAGGCTCTCACTGTCCACCCTATCTAATCCTCTGATCATCTTGTATGTCTCTATTAAGTCACCTCTTAACCTTCTACTCTCTAACGAAAACAGCCTCAAGTCCCTCAGCCTTTCCTCATAAGACCTTGCCTCCATACCAGGCAACATCCTGGTATATCTCCTCTGCACCCTTTCCAATGCTTCCACATCCTTCCTATAATGCGGCGACCACAACTGCATGCAATACTCCAAGTGTGGCCGCACAAGAGTTTTGTACAGCTGCAACATGACCTCATGGCTCCGAAACTCAATCCCTCTATCAATAAAACTTACCACACCGTACGCCTTCCAAACAACCTTATCAACCTGGATGGCAACTTTCAGGGATCTATGCACATGGATCTCTCTGCTCATTCACACTACCAAGGATCTTACCATTAGCCCTGTACTCTGTATTCCTGTTACTCCTTCCAAAGTGAATCACCTCACACTTTTCCGCATTGAACTCCATTTGCCATCTAACAGCCCAGCTCTGCAGCTTATCTATGTCCCTCTGTAACCTGCAACATCCTTCCGCACTATTCACAACGCCACTGACTTTAATGTCATCCGCAAATTTACTAACCCATCCTTTTACGCCCTCGTCCAGGTCATTTATAAAAATGACAAATAGCAGTGGCCCCAAAACAGATCCTTGTGGTACACCACTAGTAACTGAACTCCAGGATGAACATTTCCCATCAACCACCACCCTCTGTCTTCTTCCAACTAGCCAATTTCTGATCCAAACTGCTAAATCACCCTCAATCCCATGCCTCCATATTTTCTGCAATAGCCTACCGTGGGGAACCTTATTAAATGCTTTACTGAAATCCATATACACCACATCAACCACTTTACCCTCATCCACCAGTTTGGTCACCTTCTCAAAGAACTCAATAAGGTTTGTGAGGCATGACCTACCCTTCACAAAACCATGTTGACTATCCCTAATCAAATTATTCCTTTCTAGATGATTATAAATCCTGTCTCTTATAATCCTTTCCAACACTTCACCCACAACCGAAGTAAGGCTCACTGGTCTATAATTACCAAGGTTGTCTCTACTCTCTTTCTTGAACAAGGGGACAACATTTGCTATCCTGCAGTCTTCTGGCACGATTCCTGTAGACAATGACGACATAAAGATCAAAGCTAAAGGCTCTGCAATCTCCTCCGTGGCTTCCCAGAGAATCCTAGGAGAAACCCTAACGGACCCAGGGGACTTATCTATTTTCACACTTTCCAGAATTGCTAACACCTCATCCTTGTGAACCTCAATCCTGTCTAGTCTAATAGCCTGTATCTCAGCATTCTCCTCATCAACATTGTCTTTTTCATGTGTGAATACTGACGAAAGATATTCATTTGGCGCCTCTCCTATCTCTTCGGACTCCACGCACAACTTCCCACTACCGTCCTTGACTGGCCCTAATCTTACTCTAGTCATTCTTTTATTCCTGACATACCTATAGAAAGCTTTAGGGCTTTCCTTGATCCTACCTGCCAAAGACTTCTCATGTCCCCTCCTAGCTATTGTTAGCTTTCTCTTTAGGTTCTTCCTGGCTAACATGTAACTCTCAAGCGCCCTAACTGACCACGTTGACGGAAATATCACTTCGGGTAGATGAATGATAATTGAGATTGATCTTAATTCACTGATGTAATCCCTCGTACACAGTTAATTATTAAAAGCAACAGCCCTCAAAAACAGAATTCTATCTACTTTAAAACTGTTTTCCCCCTTTCAGTGGTTAGGATTTGTTATCAGTGAGATCGTCTTATTGATTTATATAATTGGAGCCCTTTTAATCGTTTATTTTCTCCCTAAGTTTTATTCCCCTAAATTTACTTGCTTTGGCATCTCCATTCTTGTTTCCACTTGCCAGTGATACTCTTCACTCCAGGTCTGAAATGGAAAAAATAATACCAGTAAGGAATCTAGGCGTTAAACTATATCCTCAAAAGGTCAGAGTGAGGACGATTCCTGTTGATTGCACTGTTCAGCACCATTCACAGCTCCCCAGATACTGGAATAGTCCATGCCCACATACAGCAAGCCATGAACAACATTCAAACATGGGTTGGTAAGAGGCAGCCCACAAGTGCCAGACAATGAACATCTCCAACAAAAGAGTGTCTAACTATCTTGCATTGACATTCAATGGCATTGTCACTGGAATCTCTCACGAGTAACACTCTATGGAATAGCATTGATCAATACATTAACTGCGCCAGGTATATAAATATTTTGGCGACAAACAAGTTAGAACTCATTTTCTGACTCCGCGAAATGTTTGGAACATCTACACGGCACGTCAGGATCATGGCAAAATATTCTTCAATTGCCTGGATGAGTACAGTCTCAAAACATTCAGGAAGCTGAACACCATCCAGAAGAAGAAAGCTCATTTGATTGACACCTCATTTACTACCTGAAACATTCACTCTTTTCATCTCCACTGCACAGTGACAGTAATGTATGGCAACTACAAGGTGCTCTGCAGCAACTCACCAAGGCTCCATGAGAAGGTTCTCTGAAACCCATGACTTCTTTCATCTAGAAGGACAAGGGCAGCAGATGTAATGCTTGCAGTGTTGCTGCATCAATAAATGGAATGCGCTCTCACTAGGTCTGTGTGTGTCCCTACACCATTTGAACTATAGCAAACAATGAAGGTGATTCACCAACATTTTCTCAGGCACAGTTTGGGAGTTGTAACAAATATTGTCCTTGACACTAATGCTGACATCCTAAGAATGAATAAAGATAGGTAAAATTTGAAAATATCTGCCAAAAACCAACAGAACGTTGTCCTCTGTGTCAATTGGAAAATTCATTCCAATCATCCAGGTCTGAAGTCCGTTCATAATCTTATACGCAAGTGCTGGTGCTCATTGGTCATTGCCAGCAATCCCATGTTACTAAGTATAATTGCTCACCTAGGAAATGTTGTGTCACTGGCCATGGGTCCTGAGGGTTCTTGTGCGGCTGCTCAGCCTGATCCTATAGCAACACCTCTGACCACACATTTGGCAGGCGTTTTCAGAAATTGGAATTGGTCCTTGGCCTTAGAACCACTGACATTCCTTTCTCTGGTTCTTTTTCCACACTATCTCTTGCTGATGGATATTCTGGAAGAATTATGTCCTTTCATTCAAGAGTTTCCCTGAAGTCAATTTCTTCTGAATGAGGGTCTTCTATGTGTTGACATCTATATTGTATTTCTTGAGGGAAGCCTTCAGTAAGTCCTTAATATGGTTAGTTTGCCCTCCTATTGTTCAAATACCTTTCTTGTGCTGTCAAAGATAGTTTATAGTTGGATTTCAGGTATCCTAAGCACATGACTCACCCAGCGGAATTGGTTTCAAAAGATCATGGTTCTCGATGTGCATTCCCATTGGCTGCTTCAAGGACACTGATGTTAGTATGCCTGTCCTCCCAGATGATGTGGAGAATCTGTCTCAATCAGCATTTATGGTACTTCTCAAGGGCCTTGAGGTGGCATATATGTTCTAAGATTAGGAGCCATGTTGAAGAGTTGGAAGGACAACTGAGTTGTACACATGGATCTTGGTATCATGTATCAGATGTCACAGTCATCAAATACTCTCATCCATTGACTTCTGTAGGCAATACTCACAGAATGGATGTGATGTTGAATCTCTGCATCTGCGTCATCCTTAGATGAGAGCTAGCTTCCCGGGTAACAAATATATTCGAGGTTTGGGAGAATTTTTCCATTGATCATAATGGAACGATAGGTCAGAACTTGGCCTGAGACAGATTGGTAAAGGATTAGATTCTTTTTGAGTTTGAGGCTCTGAGTAATTCTTTGGTTTGCTTCCACAAAAGCATTAAGTGAAGCTTGAAGTTTCTCTTCCAAGAGTACGGAGACGATATTGTTATCTACATACTGAAGTTCCATGAGGGGTACCAATGTCATTTTCTTCATGGATTTTAACTGCTAGAGGTTGAGAAGTTTTCTGTCCATCCTGGAGACAATGTCCACTCCACTAGGAAGCTTGTCCTTGACAATTTGAAGAATGGTGGCAATGGAGATGGAGGAAGGTTTGGGGCAATGACACATTCTTGCTTGACTGCTGTCTTGACCTCAAAGAATTCTGTCATATTATCTTCAGTGAGGACTGTTGCCAATATCTTTTCATGGAGAAGATGGAGGATAGTGATAGCCGGCCTTTGACGGGGTCTTCCATAGCACTTCCCAATTGACTGAGTCACAAGCCTTAGTCAGGTCACTGAAAACTATGTAGAGTAATCGGTATTGTTCCTGGCATTTTTCTTGGAGTCATTGAGCAGTGAGTATCGCATCTATAATTCCATGGTTTGGTCAGAAGCCACATTGGTTTTCAGGAAGGATTTACTCAGAGACCAGGAGAAGGCATCTCCTAAGTATTTGGGTAATGATCTTCCTGGTGATAGAGAATAAGGAGTGATCGGTACATTCTATCTGTAATTGAAATACGGAACTGCTTAAAAACCAGACTGAATGAATAAGCAACTAAGAAATAATGCATCCCATATTTGAATTTAGGCTAGTTTAAAACTCAAATACCCAGTTGGGAAAAAAATGGATTTTCAGGATATTTTAACTCCTGGACCTCAATTAAATGTTATAGGCTGATTTCCCAGCAAGCAGCATGCAATTGCATGACCTAGATGTTACCTGCTGAACTAGCAGTCCTCAGTATTCACTTGCAGGCCATGCTGCCAGGGTTTTTTATGATCAGGAAGAGAGCAGCGGTTTCCTGATATCCTTTTAGAGGCAGAAGTTGCACCACTCACTCGGAATTGATGCACACCCCTATTGATTTCTCCTCTGACTCATCAACCTTTTTCTGTGACTTGTTGATTTTCTCTTGCTTTGCTCTTTTTTATATCTCTTTTTCAATCTTTACTAGTGTGCTTATTTCCAGTATGTTGGGTCCTGAGTTCAGTTTCATTAAATACATGGCAGCTTACAATTCTGACCTAACAATCACCTGAATAACAGAAAACAACAGATTTTATTCATTATGAGTTGTTGAAATAATCACAATTAGTTGGGTACATACTCCACAATAATTGCATAATGCTGTACTTTCTCTGTAAATGGTTGCAACATATGCTGCTCTCAAGGACCATTGTCCAATCCCAAATGCCTGACATGCTCAAGGAAAACAGATGTAGTTGCTTTCATGTTTCTTCTAAATGAAAACAAACCGTTCTGGAAGATCAGTGTGCTTTCAGTTTTCTGAATAACCCTTGTAAATGTTTAATTTGAAATTGTTCCAGTAGCTTGTGCACTGTCTTCTCTCAGCTCCCTCCTGTGCCATTGAAGAGCGGAGCTGATGCCTTTAACTTCCGGAATAATGAGAACTCTTCCAAAGCTGAGTCAGACTAATAACCACCAAATTAAGTTTATGCACTAATATTCATTTGTTCTGCAATTATTTACGCTTCAATTTCATGAGCAATAGTAGGACACAAATCAGACACCAGAAAGGTTGAAGGATGCAAGATTTAGTGAGAGGGAAGAACTGAGGGAGATCAGTATTAGTAGAGAAATTGTGCTGGGAAAATTGTTGGGTTAACCTACATCCCAGAATACATAAGGAAGTAACTCTAGGAATAGTGGATGCATTGGTTGTCATCTTTCAGGATTCTATACATTCTGGAACAGTCCCTGCAGGTTGGAGGGTGGCTAATGTCACTTTAATACTCAAAAAGGGAGGTAGAGAGAAAACAGAAAATTATAGACTGGTGGAACCTAACATTGGTAGTGGGGAAATTTCTTGAATCCGTTTTCAAGGATTTTATAGAAGAACATTTGGAAAGCAGTCGCAGGATCAGACAGAGTCAACATGGATTTATGAAGGGGAAATCATGCTTGACAAATCTGTTGGAATTCTATGAAGATGTAACTAGTAGAGCTGACAAGGGGTCTCAGCTGATGTAGTATATTTGGACTTTCAGAAAACAATTGACAAAGTCCCACGTAAGAGATTAATCTGCAAGATTAAAGTGCATGGGACTGGGGGAAGAGTACTGAGATGGTTCGGAAACCGATTGGCAGAGAGGAAACAAAGAGTAGAAATTTAATGGTTTCTTTTCCTATTCGTAGGCAGTAACTAATGGGATGCCACAGGGATTGGTGCTGGGATCCCAGCTATTCACAATATTTATTAATGATTTGGATGAGGGAATAAAATGTAACATCTCCAAGTTTGCAGATGGTACCAAGTTGGATGGGAGGGTGAACTGTAAAAGAGGAGGAAGATATCCTTCAGCATGATCTGGAGAGGTTGGGTGAGTGGGCAAATCAATGGCAGATGCAGTATAATTTGGATAAATGTGAGGTTATTCACTTTGGAAGCAAAAACAAGAAGACAGATTACTACCTGAAAGTCTGTAAATTGGGAGAGGGGAGTGTGCAACAGGACCTGGGCATTCTTGTGCACTAGTTGCTGAAGGTAAGCATGCAGGTGCAGCAGGTGGTAAAGAAGGCAAATGGTGTGTTGGCCTTCAGTGGGAGAAGTTTTGAGTACAGGAGCAGGGATGTATTGTTGCAGTTGTACAGGGTATTGGTGAGGCCATACCTGGAATACTGTGGGCAAATCTGGTCTCTTTTTCTGAGGATGGATGCTTTTGCTCTTGAGGGAGTGCAGCAAAGGTTTACCAGGCTGATTCCAGGGATGGCGGGTCTGACGCACAAGGAGAGATTGACTAGGTTGGGTTTGTTTTTGCTAGTGTTCAGATGAATGGAAGGAATATCATAGAGACTTATAAAATTCTAACGGGACTGCACTGGGTAGATGCAGGGAGGATCTTCCCGAAGGTGGGTGTGCCCAGAACCAAGGGTCACAGTATGAGGATTCAGGGCAGACAATTTAGGACAGAGAGCAGGAGACATTTCTTTACCCAAAGAGTGGTGAGCCTGTGGAATTCATTATCACCAGAAATAGTTGATACCAAAACATTGAGTGTCTTCAAGAGGCAACTAGATACAGCACTAGGGGCGAATGGGATCAAAGGTTATGGAGAGAAAGAAGGATTAGGCTACTGAGTTGGACGATCATCCATGATTGTGATGAATGGCAGAGCAGGCTTGAAGGGCTGAATGGCCTCTTCCTGCTCTTATCTTCTATGTTTCTATGTTTTTAAGGAAGGAATTTCATTACAAACTTAGTCAATGTTCAGACTTTTCAGGGATTCATTTGGCACCTGGACTTAGTTTTGAGAGATCTAGTGGAGCTAAAAACAAACTTATAATTATGCTGTCCAGACTTACTGCCTTGCACCATTTTTTCAGTTCCAATCTACCTTTTCTTTTGGGAAGAACGGCGCCTACAAAACAGAGTCTAACAAATTATTTACATATTCAACATTTACTGCACTAAAATTATTTACTTTAAGCTGACAGAATTGCTTTGATTTGCTTTTGTTTCACTTTCAAAAGCCTACTTTGAATTTTTAAAGAGAGCTGAATGTGAAGTAGTGGGTAAAAGTACTGTCCTTTCACCTTGAGGACCTGTATTTGAATCCAGGCCAGACAAATGGAATAAACGTCCCATTTCTCTTCCTGACAGCTGCTAAGAGCACTTAGTGAAATAAGTTGGAGCGGTCTCAATGTAGTTTCCAGAAGATGAAAATTCACAGGGAATTTCTGTGGTTGTGCCTTCACAATTTACAAGGGGCACATGAGATAAATTTCAAACAATTCACCTTTTTCAAATTTGCAAATATTGCATACGCCCTAAAAATATAAACTTTAACCTAAGGGACAAATGAATGTATTTTGAATTCCTTCATTATTTCTGTCAACGATGCTTCACTGTAAATTGATCGCTTGCAGGCTTATTAGGTTGTTCCTGTTCAGTAGAGTAGCCCAATTAAAAAAAAATTAAAAACATGTCATGTGCCACATAGCTGATAACTTTAAATATTAAATCATTCTGGGATCTAGACATATAGCTACAGATCATAGTTATACACTGAGTATAATACATAATACTTAAAGGATTAAACGTTAGATAGTTGTACTCTTAGTCTACGTTTAGACTGATGTTTGGTGTGCTAATTGCATCCATATTTAAATGAGAAAGTTAATACTGCCATTTCTTCATTTTTAATGCTGCAGTAGTTAATGTTAAACTATTAGAAAATATATGCATTCATTGTAACATTAAAACATGTTACATATTTGCATTTGCTATGGTAAACACATCTCATCATTACTACACAAGAGACCACAAAGGTGCAGTTGATGATGCACGAACAGTATCATGTTGCTGTTGTCAGCCAACATTATAAAGATTTAATAAACACATGGAGACCACATTGAGAAAACTTGTAGCATTGACTTGTTGCCAATGTGATGATGTTACAGTACATTTGATATTGGAGTTTTTGTAGCAGGCTATTCTTTGTACAGATTCCACCTTCAATTCTCCAATGCTATGACAAGGTCTCCTTTATGTACATTAACACCTGTGTAGTAAGCATAAAAGAATTCACAGATTTCGTCTTTCTGAATGAAACAATAACATTTTTAATCTATTTACATTAGAAGAGATTAAAAGTTTTAAACAGCAAATAAAATCTAACTCTGAATTTCTGAAGAAGGGTCTAGACCTGAAACGTCAGCTTTCCTGCTCCTCTGATGCTGCTTGGCCTGCTGTATTCATCCAGCTCTCCACCTTGTTATCTCATAAAATCTAACTAAAAATTTTTGCTGAACATTAAATGAAGTTTTTTTTCTGCGAGTAAGGACTTTCCAGGTTTTAAGCCAAATTGAAAAGTTTGACATTGCAGAATTAAGTGGCTGGCACGTTTCTATCTGCTACAACTGTTTTTAAAGTTAATGAGAACTTGCTTTCGCAAAAATGAATTAAAACAAAAAAGCATTTAACTTTCAATAGATGGCAGTAGAGACTCAAAATACAAAATGATTTCTGCAACAGGTTCCAACAGGAAAATGTAAAATAACTCTACAGAGTACAGGCATTCAGATGGAACAAACCTTTTTCTCCTCCCAAATCTAAGCTAACTGGTGGAATCAAGTTGATCGGAAACTGAGTCTGGAGAGAGTTATATTGTTTATTGAAAATGTGGAAAAGCAGGAAAGCAACATTTATCCTGAAACAGGTTAGCTTGGCAATAAATCTGATCGTTTGACAGCACAAACTGATGATTTGAAACTCATTACTTCATTAGCATTGTGTCTTTTAATATTACTAGGTCAATCTTTTTATGATAGGCAGCAGGATGGGAAGAGGTAACTTGGCCTTCTGGGTGTGCTTAGGGAAAGGAAGTTGCAAATCAGTACCAGTTTAAGCATTGAGTCACGTTTTTTCTATTGTCATCAAGCCAAGAAAAGGGATAAAAGTTTTATTTGGTTGGGCCAAGTTTGAGTTTGTTGAGATTGTATTAAATAACACAGGAGAAGAGTCATTACTCCATCCCAGTTTACTTATCCTTCCAGTAAGTGCAAACAGCCAAAAGCCCTCATAATGTTTTGTGGAAATACTATCCTTGCTCTTGGGTTTCTGGCTGTACATATTTCAAACTTGTGTAAAGTAAGTCTTACAAAAATAATAGTAGAGATTTCCAAAGCAATATTTAATATATTCTGGCAAACATAACACACCTTGTAAAAATCCTTTGTTTAAAATAACCAATAATAAAAACAGTTTGAAGTGGTTCTAGGAAAACAAATGGAAAGGTCTCCTTCAGCAAAGTCAGCTTTGGTTAATAAAAATGAACTGGAGGAGAAATTCAACAAAGAGGGCAATAGCAAATTGATTCCTCAATAACCTGCCCAAATTTCCCTTTTATAAACCGATTTTCTGCTGTCCCTGTTTTGACTCCAGTCAAAGATAAATTTCACCTCTGATATGTTTTATGCAAAGTCTGTGCAGGGATACAAGCAAAGCGATACAGTGCCAGATTACTACAGATGATCAACTATGTAAATGATACCAAACTAGAAGGTACTTTGGAAACAAAGAGACAATCTAGAAATTGCAAATGAGATAAAAATAAATGAGGAATAAATTTGGCAGTCATTGACAACTGAGATAAATGTCATGATGTGCAATTGATCACAGCCTTTGAGTGCAACGTAGGGGATATTTCAACTTTGTGCTGCCTGCAGTTTGAAATGATTTCAACAAGATCTCAGTAATTTTGGTGCAGTAGTGACTGAATTGTAGATTGGCTGCATGTTTGATCATGGAGCCAATATTGTGAATAGCTAGCACTGCTTAAAAAAAGCCTACATTATTTAACCTAGCATAACCCTCTTAAAGTAGAGGTGCAGTGAGGTTGCAACAGGTACTAGCTGCCACACAGAAAGCACATCCGACCTGGAAAACATGAGAAAATTGAACAATTTGGGATAAGATGACTTCCAAGGCTTATGGGCACCATATGGAGGCCTTGGTGGTGGAGGTGAAAATTGCGGGGAATGTCCTGAATTGACAGGGGCCAGATAGCAGCTAACTGGAGTGGAGTGTCATGGACCTTAAGGCCAGGAGTCAGTTCTCACAGATATCAATACATGAATGTCATGAGAAATTCAATGTCATCAAATGAACAGCGAATGCATCTATAAAGTATCCCATGCTAGCAGTAGGGGTTGTCTCGCAGATGACCATTCCTGGTATTTTGTTGTATTCTCCATTTCAATCAGCATGTGATACTGAGTGTTATGACCAGACCCACAACCAGTTATTGTGGCTCCACGCGGTTACCACAAATTAAGTTCCTGGAGGAGAAAAAATGAACAGGTACGCCTTGTTTATTCACCCAGCCCCTCGGTTGGTTGCAACAAGTTTAATTTAAAAAGGATTACATTCCTTGTGGATATGTTTTTCCCAGACCTGAATCAATTTAGGTTTTAAAAGGAGCCAATCTAACTAGATGTTCTTGAGTTAATGAAAGAGTGTAAGTATTAGCTGATGTTATTTCTGGATAGGTCAGATCCCAGAGAGAAACATGGCTTGACCGATCATAGAGAACAAGGTGTAGAGCTGGATGCACACAGCAGGCCAAGCAGCACCATAGGAGCAGGAAGGCTGACGTTTCAGGCCTAGACCCTTCATCAGAAATGGGATTCATGAAGAATGCTGCACACTTCTGATGAAGGGTCTGGGCCCGAAACGTCAGCCTTCCTGCTCCTATGATGCCACTTGGCCTGCTGTGTTCATCCAGCTCTAAACCTTGTTATCTCGGATTCTCCAGCATCTGCAGTTCCTATTATCTCTGATACAATTTTAATCCCACTGCAAAGCCTCTTCTAAGGATGCCTACCCTGAAGAAGTTACCCTCCTCCCTCCAAACAAACCTCAGGGGATATCTCTCCCACTGCAACTCTCATAATCTCTTCAGCCTTGAAACTGCTCGACCATGTCCTGAAGCAAACCAGGTACTATAGCCACATCACCATCCCCAATGGACTACAGTCCACATTCAAGCCTTCCCAATTTGGCCCCAACCGTGACAATATCTACATTCAGAATATTGAGACCCTTCAGAAGCGTTTCTCCCTGTGACTCCTGAAACACACTCGCAGCATTGCGCCGGCATCTCTAGGCACTACATTCAAGCCTACCCCAGCTCAGAACCTCCCTCTCCCAGACCTGCAAAGGACCTCTCCTGTTTTTTATTCTTCGTAGGATCCACAACCTGAACTCACAATTCTACTCAGCTTTATTGGACACTAGCCATTTCTGATGAAAGGTCGAGGCCTGAAAGGTCAGCCTTCCTGCTCCTATGATGCTGCTTGGCCTGCTGTGTTCGTCCAGCTCTACACCTTGTTATCTCAGATTCTCCAGCATCTGCAGTTCCGATTATCTCTTGATTGATCATATTTTGTTTTGCTTTGACTCTAATGATGTGGTGTCTCACTGAAACACAAGCATGTGATGTTGCAGATTTAGTGTCAACAACAAGACAGAAGTTTATTGAGCAAAAGAAATGCAGATAATATAGAGTTAGCCAGATAATTTAAATATAACACAACCTGCGATTTTGAAATACATAAGAATATCATAAAAAGGTGCAGGAAAATGCAATTTGGCCCCTCAAACCTACCTCACCATTCAATAGTATCGTGTATGTTCTGCCTGAGGCCTCAGTTCCTCATTTGAGCTAACACCTCATTGCCCTCAACTTCCAACATTTCAAAACCTATCTACCTCCTATTTGAATAGGTTCAGTAATGTAGCCTCCACATCTCTCTCTAGTAGAGAATTCTAATCAAACACAACCCTCTGACAGAAGGAGTTCCTTCACATCTCAGTTTTAAATATGTGTCTTTTTATTCTGTAACTATTTCCCCTAGGTTGAGATTGTCCCACTATTGGAAACATCTCTCAGAATCCACCATGTCAAGCCTCCTCAGAATCTTGTAATTTTCATTAAGATCACTCTTCATTTTTCTAAACTCTAATGAATAAAGGATGAATAAATGAATAAACCTGTTTAGCTGTTCTTGATAATTCAGTACCCTTTTCCTGGGAGTTAGCCTAACTAATTTCTTTTGAATTGCCTCCAATGCCAGTACTTCCTTTCTTTTTTTAAATAAAGAGACCAAAACTGTACGCAATACTCCAGGTATGGCCGCACCAACATCCTGTACAGTTGTAATAACATGTCTTTATGTTTAAACTCCAGCCCCTAGCAATAAAGGCCAAATTCCATTTGCCTTCTTAATTACTTGCTGTACCTGCATGCTAACATTTTGTGTTTCATGCACAAGGCCATACACGTAACCCTCTCTATTGCATTTTATTTTGGGATTTCACTCCCATTTATATAATGGTCTGTCGCTTGATTCTTTCTCCCAAAGCACATGACCTCACACTTTCCTACATTAAACTCTTTCTGCTGGGTTTCTGCCCATCTACTCAACGTAACCATAGCCACTTACAAATTCCTTACGTCCTCATCACAATGTGCCTGCCTACCAATTTCTGTATCATCAGTAAATTTAGACATGTTACATTTTGCCCTCTTCTCAAAGTCATTAATATAGATGGTAAAGATTTGGGGCCCAAGCACTGATCCTTTACTGTAGTCCACTAATTATGTCTTTCCAGACTGAAAAAAGACCAATTAGTTCTGACTCTGTATTCCATGTGTTACACAATCCCCAATCCATACAAATACGTTATCCTCAATATTGTAAGTTTCTTTCTTGCGCAATGACCTTTTATGTGGCAGCTAATTGAATGCCTCCTAGAAATCCAAATAGACTACATTGGTTCTCCTTAACAACTTTGTTTGTCCTGTCCTCAAAGAACTCTAGAAAATTTCTTCAAAGTGATTTCCCTTTCACAAAACCATGCCAACTCTGTTTGATTGTGTTAAACTTTTCTGTATATACTACAAATTTTCCTTAATAATCAACTCCAGCATTTTCCCAGCAGCAGATGTTAGGCTAATCCTGTTTTCTGTCTCCCTCCCTTTCTGAATAGGGGTGTTACATTAACAGTTTTCCAATCTGCTATAGGCCTCCCAGAATAATTTAGGCCTAGAACCATTCCATAGTGGTTTCTTTAACAAGTAAGACAGAGACCCCGCTTAAATCCAATGAATTCAAAAAACTCACAACTCTTTTGATTCCAGGTGATGTTTTTACTAGACAAGTTAGGTCACAGACTAAAATATGGATTGATAGATTTTTTTTTGATTTTGATTCAGCGAGATGGACTCTTTCTGAAAAACAAACATGTAGTGTTGCAGATTTAGTTTTAAGAATAAACTATAAATTTATTCTGCAAAAGAGATGAAAATAAAATAGAATATTCCCGACTATTTACATATAGCACAAATTTAAATGTTTTAAAACAAACAGTGACGTATAAGTCCCAAATTCCCAGAACCCTCCTTTTACAGATTTTGAAAACACTCCAGTATAGTACCCAAAAGCACTCCTTATACAATCCTCAAAGCAGAGAAATCACTATCTCTAACACTTTTATAGGCTTATTTCAACTGTGACATCCACTTCCAGTCTGTAAAATCTGATAGCCTCTTTCTAGAACTTTCATACACATGAATATAAACATTTTCAGCTTGAAGTAATCTATTCATGTTTTTATCCTAATACTCCTGGTCTGGAATTATTTACTAAACACTTTAGTCTAAGGTAATCCATTTTTTCTATTTTCTCCCTTTCTAAAAAGTACTGGCTCACACATCTATTTGTTCCAAGACTTATGCAAAATGGCCACAAACTGTTTACAAGCTTTGGGTGTTTACGCTAAGCTGAAAAAGAAACAAATCAAGAAGTTTCTAACTGGAACATTGATGCATAATTGTTCCCCTTGCTTGGTTGTAAACTCTCCGAATGTGAACAAGAAGACATTATCGTACAGGCTGCAACTGACAACACCTTCTGCTCGTGAACCATTTCAACTTCCCCTGCCACTCCCTGGATGACATGTCCATCCTGGGCCCCCTTCAGTGTCACAATGATGCCACCTGCAAACTGGAGGAGCAGCACCTCATATTCCGTCTCGGGAGCCTACAGCCCAATGGCCTAAATGTGGATTTTATCAGTTTTAAAATCGTCCCACTGCCCCCGGCCTCATTCCATGTCCAATCCTCCCTCTCATCCCCGCCTCCTTTATCTGACACAACCTGCCCATCTTCTCTCCTACCTATCCACTCCTCCCACCTCACTGCCCAATCCCCTCCATTCCCTACCTGCACTCACTTATCACCACCCTCCTACCTGCCCCACCCTACCCCTCCTCTCTCTATTTATTTCTGAGCTCCCTTCCCCGTCCCCATTTCTGAAGAAGGGTCCCAACCCAAAACGTTAACTTTCCTGCTCCTCTGATGCTGCCTGGTCTGCTGTGTTCATCCAGCTCGACACTGTGTTATCTCTAGATACTTGCATGGTGGCTTAGGTATGTGACAGTCACTGAGGGAAGATCCTGTATACAATATTGTGAATGGTAGATCTTGAGCCTTGGTGAGAGATGGATGCAATGGTAGAGTTTGAATGAGTGTGAGGTAGAAGAGAGAAGATGATGGTACTTAACTTTTCAGAGCACAGAAGATCATTGACCTTCTTGTAGCTTTACAGGATACTCATCCAAACTGTCGACATTACATTGACCTCGATGGCTACTTTTGAACAGACTGGCAGTATTTGAAATTGTGTAGCTGCAGTTTAAATGTGATTTTTTTCAATGTTTTGACACTGGTGAGTTCTTGTGCCACTGCTGAGTGCTAGGTTTAAGAGAACAGTGTTTCAGAGAGGGATGCACATTTAATGAGCTTAGTGTATGTGAAAATGTCTCCAGGTTTACAGAATGAAACTCTCCGTGAAACTTCTCAGAATTGAAACCTAACCAATATATGGGAAAACTCAGCTCATAGTTCCAAGTTAGGATAGTGTATGTGTTGGAGGGAAACTTGCAGGTCATAATGCTCCCTTGTATATGTAACCCTTGTCATTCTCGTGGTAAAGGTCAGGAGTTTGGAAAATTCTTTCTAAGGACCTTTGGCGAATTGTTGCAGAGTATCTTGTAAATGTTAAACATCTCTCCTATTGCATATCAGTAGTGGAAAAAGTGAATGTTTAAGGTGTTGGATGAGGTGCCAATCAAGTGGGATGCTTTACCTTGAATACTGTTAAACGTCTTATGTCGGAGCTCTCCTCATCCAGGCAAGTGTATCCACACTCTGGACGTATGCCTTAATGATGATGGACAGGTTTTGGTGAGTCAGAAGTCAAGTTACTCACTGCAGAATTTCCAACCTCTGATCTACTCTTCTAGGTGCAGTATTTATATGGGTTGCTCCAGTTCAGTTTCTGGTCAATAGCAGCACCCATATTTTGAGCCTTAATGATATTTTAAAATTGGTTGACATGCTTTGATACTTGTTGACCCTTGTTGAGAAGTTACCATTTGTTGATAGTTCTTGAGAAGTTGGACAGTTCCAAGGGGTTTATGCACCATTGACACACAATTCTCTCCACAGTTAATTATCCCAAAGGGCATCTGTCCTCACCTGCCCACTAAAGGTCGCTGACTCCCACTCCATGGTGTCTTGGGAGCACAGTGCTATTGGTAGGGCTATCTCAGCTCTCCAAAGGCATACTCCATCTATCCAAAAGAAATGTGCTGAGAACAGACCTTCTCTAACATTGATTAATCTGCACACTCAGGGTTCTACAATCCCAGATCTCCAAAATCCTGTTTCATTGGAGGCTAGCTGCATCCCAGAACAATATGTACATGAACACTGGGTCCTGTACAGCTCCTTGGAAAATGAGAGAGGCTGGTGTTATGATTCAATTGGAAGAACACATTGATAATTGAGCCTCATTAATACACCAACTGTTACAACCTAATTAAACTATCAAGTTGATCAATTTAGCTGATGAACTGCTATTCAGATCAAAGCACATATCTTTGTTATTAACAGGAAATTTATTCACATTATTAGAGAGAAACTTATTCTTAAACAACTGTCAAAAAAAAACTACCACAACTTGACTTAATCCCTTTAAGTGCTTCCCCATACACACACATTCGTTCATGAATAGACAGACAAAACTAATAGCTTAACGCATATTATGGATGGAAAAATATAGTTGGGGAAGATCAAATTCTGTCGCTTAAGGATCTAGACCACAAAGCTGGGTTAAGTTATTTCTCACATTTCTTTTGACTTTTTAGATGATGGTGACAGTCTTTATACAGACTGAAAATTGATCATCAATTCAACAGCTAATGAGATGGACATAGGTCTTGTCTTGTATTTAATTCTTTCTTCTCAGAGTCCCTGGTTTTTTACACAGGGAGAACAGAGAGAGAGGGACATGTTTTCTGTTTACAACTTCTTGTTGTCTCTGCCTGCACTGCACTCAGAGGTCTGTAACAAACTTCAGCCTGATCAACCTGAGAGCTATCATCAGACAGTGTATTTTTTCCTTAATTCAAACACTCCCAGTGCCAGTGTACCTCATGACCTATCTATCTCACTGCAAGTAACATAATCTTGTGTAACTGAAGTCTACACCACAATATCCTGCTTAATTTTCAAGTTGCAGAAAGAAAACCTCACTTGCTAATTTTATTTTTGCTTTGTAGCAATGTCCACCTTCCATTTTCCAGTTTGTCATCCAAAAAGTAAAGTATGTGGTCCATTACACCAGGATCAGGGGTGGGTCTTGTAATTCTGAGAAAATTCCAGTATTTTCACCATGGTGGAGATCCTGTCCATCCTGGTGAAAATTGAGACATTGAAGCCTGTTCCTTTCTGAGCATCTTGGAAGCCAGCATTGGTGGCAAAATAAATTGGAGAAACATTCATTCACCCAGACCACAACGATTCTACAAATTTTGCTCCCGCTGAGGATACAAAATATCAACAAAACATCCATGGCAACTTAAGAAACTGAAATTTTTAGCTTCTTATTGTACCTAACATTTTCTCCTTTTAAATCTTAATGCCTGCATTTGTGTGAATGTTTGATGTTGGACTTTGTTATTTTCCTTGGGGTGAGTAAGTAATAATCTTTCTTTATTTTCACTCAAGCAGGCTTGTAATTGATACATTAATTTACACCAGTGAAACATTTTAATTGAAGTGTGATACAGATGTATGCAGAAATGAATTTACTTGATGGTAGCAAGGGTTTTTTTTAATGAGTCAGGACTGTGCAGGAAGACAAAATCAATCAGAGAGGATGACCATCCAGTGGCAGTGTAATGAAAAATTGGGTTCCCTTCATGTTCCTGGTGGTCTTCTCACAAGGCAGGGGGTTATTCTTGTTTTTTCTTTATTCATTAACGGGACAAGGGCGTCACTGGCTAAGCAGCATTTATTACCCATCCTTAATTGCCCAGAGGGCAGTTCAGAGTCAACCACATTGTTGTGGGTCTGGAGTCAGATGTAGGCCAGACCAGGTAAGGATGGCAGTTTCCATCCCTAAAGGATATTAGTGAACCAGATGGGTTTTCCAATAGTCGAGAATGGTTTTGATGGTCATCATTAGATTCTTAATTCCAGATATTTTATTGAATTCAAATTCCATCATCTGCCATGGCGGGATTTAAACCCAGGTCCTCAGAATGTTATCTGGGTCTCTGAATTGACAGTCCAACGATAATACCACTGGGCCATTGTCTCCCCCATTCTTAAAATGTTATCCTCCTCCAAAGAAGGGCAGTAAAATGGTGGGTAAAAATGTTCAAGACATCACATCTAGTTTAGTGCACTTGGTAGCAGCAGCCAATTTTCGTCTACAGTTACAAGCCATTCCTTGCCAGGGGGTTTCCACACATCGTATCTTGATTACAGATTAATTAATAGGCATCATTGTCATAACTCCACAACTCAATTTTTTTGAATGATTGTACTATCAGGATGAAGGAGGGCAAACTTGATGGATCCTAGTCTTCACATGTTGAGCAATTCTTGCAATATGCTCTTGCAAATGCAAAGTATTGCACAAACTAACTCAGCCACTTCCAAGCTGTTCATTAAGTGAACCAGGTGGCTTCTGGATCTCAATGGGAGAGGCCAAGGTGCTGCATCTTCCTTGATATTCTAAAAGCCCCAAATTCATTCTTCAACCAAGAAACAAGCAGGTGGCAGTTGAAAATTGCCCCCACATAGTTCTGAGAATTGAACTTGTGGAAAGACATAAAATCACCATAGTAATCGAGAACAAAATATCTGAAATGTTACTGTAAAGCAGCATTACAAGGGTTGAATAAAGTAACACAGAGTTTTAAACAGTGAGCATTCATTCTAGTCCTGTAATCTGAAAATTCTTGACATGGAGTGTGATCAGTATATGACATTGTCTTCCAGATGGAGTAGTAAAAACAAAAACTTTGGAAGCAGTTAATAAATAATTATGACTATTTAGGATATTTCTCATTGTATGAATTTAAATGGAACAATGCCTTACCTTTCTTATGCATAACTATCTTGTGGTCGTTGCAGATGCAGACAATATCCCACATAAGGCAGCTGCCAGAAGATATTCTAGGATTACACATTCATTCCTTCACTAACTACATTTCAGAATCTATTCTGTGTTTTCCCTAGTTTAATGAATGTTTCAAAACTTTTGGAAAACTTTAGCTTAATTGCCAGTAACAGCTAGGATGTGACTTTTCTCTCCCAGTCTGTCAGTAGAAGTGTGCATGTGTTCTTCATAATTTTATTACACACAATTTTTTGATGACAATTGTATGCCTGCACTCTTACCCTTCCCTTTTTCAGTTAGTACAGCTTTAAAAATGGCAACAATAATATTAAGAACTGTTACAGTAGGTTACAGGAAACTACATTTTTCTTTATTCCTTTGTAGGAGCAACAATTTTCTACAAATCTACATTTTAATTATTGTGTGAACCAAGGCTCGGTTGTTAGCATTCTCACTGCTGAGTCTGTTGGTTGTTAACTCAAAACCCACTCCAGAAACTTGAGTGCAAAATTGTACCTTGATCATTTCAGTACAGTACAGAAGGAGAGCTACAAATATGGATGTGCCATTTTTCAGATGAAACATTTAGTTGTTCTCTAACATGGATGGAAAGAAATCTTATGACACTAGTTCATAGAAGAGGAGTGGATAAATCCCTGGTATCTTGGCAATACCCCTCAAAACCGTCACAAGACAATACTACCTGGTCATGATCACATTGCTGTTCGCGGGAGCTTGCTGTTTGTAATTAGGCTGCTGTATTTCTGACATTCAGACAGCTGCTTCTCAGAAACTGACATTGTGCTTAGCAAGCTTGAAGCAGGTAGGACAAGAGTTTCTTAAATGCAAGCTAAAGTTTTGGCTTTGTGAGCTTGGAGGCAGCAATGATTGTTGTGGAACTTGGGAGATAGTTATAATATCTGTACTCCTGCTCTAACAGGCCGCCGCTCCCAGCTCTCACTGCAACAATTTTCAAGTCGTGAAACAGGGTCACGTTGTGAAAAAACATTAGGAAGTACTGGATGGAGTGGCGGGGGATGTGGTAGCGAATGAATGGAGAAGATTAATGTTGTAAGTTCTGTTTTACCTCAAACAAAGATTTTGCTTGTCTACAAACAAAACATTGGTGTAATTATCTTTAACAGTGTAATAGTTGTAGCTAGCTGACATGGGAGCTAGGTAAATGCATACATAGGTAACTACACTACAATGATGCGTTAGGCTTTTCATTTTACCTTGCTTAATTAAAGTGCTTGCTGAAATGTGAAAGTTAATTCATGCAGAAATAGAAGTTACCTTAATGAATAGGCTTATGGTTCAACAGTCTGATAAGAAATACAGATGGTTGGGCAGATTATCCATTATGAACAGCTGGTTAACAGACTTTATGGACAACTTTGGAAATAAATAACTGACAATAAGTAGATATTAATGATGATACTTCTGAAAGTCTGCTTGAAGGCTGGAGTAATCATGAACATTCAAATCTAAGATAAAGAAAAATGATATAAGGGCTGAGTTGATCACAGACAGAAGGTATGTGCCAAGCCTCTAGAACATCACTGAGCAGGAAAAAAAAAGGTGAGCATTTACCCAAAAGGTTAGACAAAGGATACGAATATTTTTGGGCATTTTATTAATAAAGGGAAGCTTTATAGAAATATTTGGTCCTGACGTTAATTCATGCAGGCCCATCTCTGAAGAAATTGTATAAATCAAATCACTTTGGGTGGCCTCAGCGCAGTTAGATATTTGTTGTGTGACTTGAGGAATCAAAACTTTTGAGGCAGCAGAGGAAAAGAGAAAAAAGAGAAGAGCTGTTTGCACATGTTTGACTAAATTTAAGATTTTCTCCTTGTTACGGTTGTGTGGTTTTGTTGTATAACTCATTTATTATATCCTGATTTATATTCTGATTAAGCTCAACACATTCACCATGTTGGTTGCAGTTCACCCTGCTTAAATTGAGGCAGATTACACATCATACTTCAATTATACTTTGCTTTCTATATGGTATTTTGGAATATCATAAGTCTCTTATAACCATCATCCTTGTGACCTCTCTCAGTGGGATTATCACTGTAATACCAAACTAAGTGCAATGCACTCACGCACTAGGACCTCAATTGCAACTAGATAAGCTCATCTTAATTAGTACCCTTAAGAATTATATTTCATCACCAAAATTGATTCAAATCCAGATTCTATGGATGAAAAACAAATACTCTAGCCTGCTGCCCTACTGAATGCTTCCTATGCAGCTATTTTTAAAAGAAAATTCATCCACTGATTATAGAATTGCTTTTAAAAGCTTAAATGACTTTGTTTAATCTTCACACAGATAAATGAACAAAAAATGTCAGGACATATAGAATATTGTATTTTCTGCAAAGATAATACACATTTGTGAGTCTTGGATTGCTGTATGAAGTTTTGTTCCATTCACAGATGCACAACCTACTTCAGCCATAACTCTTGGCTACATGATCCTGTATTTTACGTGGCTTAAAGCAAGACATTTTTTCCCAAATTCTTCTTGATTAATATTTTTAAACTAGTCCACAATAAGGACTGATTCAGAGGCAACAAAAATGTACACACTATATGGTGCAATAACTGATTGTAACATATACATTTCCTTCATGTGAACAATAAGAAACTAAAATTCAAAGATTATTTTTCCAGTCTGCAACATTTTTTAAGATACTTTGGGTTCAATTTTTCCAAGGACTGTTGTCTTTGTTCTGAGATATGTAGCTGCTCCTGTTTTCTAATTAACCGGTTTGCCCAGTGATACTAATGTTTCCTTGATCCTTTCAAATGGCATTTGTTGGGTTTCTTCTTGGCACCAAATATAGTCTTGCCTTAGTGGTTGAAGTAACAGCTTTGTTGAGACAATGAAGCAGTGATCATTGGACTAAAAATTTATATGAGCTTTTTATGTAACTGTGTTTCAATTATGAGAATTTCTATTTTAAAATAACCAGCAGTACAACTTAATGCTATAAGCAAGACAAAAGGTTAGTTTTTTGTACACAACTATTGCTGCAAGTCAGATACGTTAAAGGTGTAATGACAAAGTGAGGAGGGGTGAATCAGCTCCCCACTTTTCAAGTTCCTTGGTTGACTAGAATTTAAGTACTTTCTGTGATACATGGCTACACTTTTCTCTAAATAAAACATAGTTAACTGTTTTGCCCAGTGTACTCCACAACATTGCCAGAGAAGGAAAGGGATGGGCAGTGCAGTCATACCCTTAAGTCATGGCTAGTTACAACAAGTTGGTAAAGTTTAATATGTGTGATATTTAATTACGTTTATTTTTCTGGTTCATGGGGATGTCAGATTAACCATAACAGTTGAAGTAAGATTAGGAGTTTACTGTACTAATCTGAGTCGCACACAATTGGTAGATTATAGGTCACGAATTGCATGTTAAAAGTAGCTTTCCTCTTGCCAAATAACCACGAGGCTGTACGTGATCTAGGGTAATTTTTAGAGCACCTTTGTCCCATTTATTTCAGGCAGAGATACATAAAACCATGTCTTGTAACTCCATTCTTCACCAGGAACTCTACTACTATCGAATAACAATATTTTACCTGGCAGGTAAAATAAATTACGTGATATACATTTTAATGAATAAATGTGGATTCCCCTGATTGTCTCCAGTTACTACTTTGGAAAGAGATGTAATATAATTATTTTTACACATTCATCTTATTGAGAGAAATCACTTATTCATTTGTTAGAATCCTATTTCTCAAAGAGCAAGCTTACAGCATGGTTTCATTGGCCATGGATTGACTATTTTTGGCTGTGGAAGGAAGAAGACCGCTTTTTGCCTGGCCGAATGTGTATTTCCATTAACACCATCACTGAAAAGGAAAACAATGAGCATTTTCTGCCCTCCAACAGTAGCTTCCTTATATATGTTTAGGAAATAATTGCCTGTTGGTAATGTAACCAGGGTTTACATTTATCTAAATTGAAAACAGAAAGTGCTGGAAGAAACTCCGCAGGTCTGGCAGTATCTGGGTAGAGATACATGATACAATTAGAAATCACCTTTGTGAGTCCTGGGTATCAAATAGAATTTTGCACTAAAACAACTCTTTGTAATACCTAAATGTTATTGATGTAACCTCTGAAGTATATTAAGCCTGAGGATTCTTTAGTCATGAACAATCTCTCATCATACACAACACTGAGATGTCTTCTTTACTCAAATTATTACCTCAGAATTGGAATGTTTGAAATATATTCTGGCCATTCTTTGATGTGATTCTCGTAGATTTGATCGTATTCTTCACTGAACTTTGAGGATTTCTAATCTCATCTAAACACTGTGTTATTGGCCATTAGTGAAGTAAAGGTCTTCACCTTAACTTATATCCTTTTGTTCAGGTCTTATGACAGGAATATACAAAAACGTTACTACTATAGTGTGTATCTTCCTTTGCAGATGTTCAGTTATAGCATCTAATCACATCAACGTCAAATGAGATCGCTGCACTCTTGGCAACATCTTTGCTAATTGTTTAGCATTCAACTGAGTAACCAAAGTTTTGTGGTCAGTCTCAACTGCGAATTGAAGAACCAGGGAGTAGTCTGAAACATTTTACAATCTAATGTTTCATTTTCAATAGCTGCATCATTTTGGCCTGCTTCAGTTAAAGAATGAGATGCATTGTACACTGGTCTATGTTTAAAATCCTTCTGAAAATGGAAAGCTACAGCTCCCAATCCAGTCAATGATGTGTCTGCAGCAACAATTGTAGACAGTTCTGGATCATAATTAACCGGTTTGCCCAGTGATACTAACGTTTCCTTGATCCTTTCAAATGGCATTTGTTGGGTTTCTTCTTGGCACCAAATATAGTCTTGCCTTAGTGGTTGAAGTAACAGCTTTGTTGAGACAATGAAGCAGTGATCATTGGACTAAAAATTTATATGAGCTTTTTATGTAACTGTGTTTCAATTATGAGAATTTCTATTTAAAAATAACCAGCAGTACAAGTTAATGCTATAAGCAAGACAAAAGGTTAGTTTTTTGTACACAACTATTGCTGCAAGTCAGATACGTTAAAGGTGTAATGACAAAGTGAGGAGGGGTGAATCAGCTCCCCACTTTTCAAGTTCCTTGGTTGACTAGAATTTAAGTACTTTCTGTGATACATGGCTACACTTTTCTCTAAATAAAACATAGTTAACTGTTTTCCCCAGAACAATAAGGAGTCAATTAGAAATTTATTTCAATGAACAAACAAGAAATTTTACTACCTGCTAATCCTGAAAAAATCATAATACTTTACATAAAGCATATAGCCTCTGTTACATCACATATCAGGATGTTGCGAGACTGGAGGGTTTGTGTTATAAGGAGAGGCTGTACAGACTGAGACATTTTTCACTGGAGCATAGGAGATTGAGGAGTGACCCTATAGAGGCTTATAAAATCATGAGAGGCATAGACAAGGTGAATAGCCAATGTCTTTTCCCCAGGTTGGGGGAGTTCAAAACTATTGGGTATATTTTAACATGAGAGGAGAAAGATTTAAAATGGACCCGATTGGCAACTTTTTCACACAGAAGGTGGTTGGTATGTGGAGTGAACTGCCAGCGGAAGTGGTAGATGTCGGTACAGTTGCAACATTTAAAAGACGTTTGGATATGTCCATGAATAGGAAAATTTTAGAGGGATATGGGCCAAACGCGGTCAAATGGGATTAGTTTAATTTGGGAAACTTGCTTGGTATGGATTGGTTGGACTGAAGGGTCTGTTTATGTGTTGTATGACTCTTTGGAATCCTCTGATACATAGGTACAAAGTTAAAAGTATCCAGTAGAAAGGAAGGTAAAAGAATACAAAGTTTAAAGTCCTCGAGTGTCCTTGAAGCATAACATTTTAACTTAAGAACATTGCTGTTTCATTACTGTCTTATTTTGCGTATGTATTTGAAAGGGTTCATTGAGAAGAGTGTGCCATAATAGTGCCCCACTATGATGATATCAAATGGACTGATGGGTAGAACAGCTAAGACTTGCTATCTGGTCCAGGTTAATTATTGTGTAACAATATCTAGCACATCAATGTAGTCTGCTAACAAGAGGTATATAAGATCCAAAAAAAAGATTGACAAAGTAGACATACAAGGATGTTTCCTCATACGGGACAATCAATAATGATAGGTTTTTAAGTTAAAAGATCGCAGATTTAAAACAGAGATAAGGAGAAATTTCTTTTCTGAAAGGGTAGTGAATTCCGCAAATTCACTACCTCAGGGTGCTGTGGATGCTGGGACATGAAGTCAATCTAAGGAGGTCATGGATAGATATTTAATTATTAATGGGTTGAAGGATTATGTAAAGTTGGCAGAAAGTGGTATTGAGGCAAAATTGAGATCAACCATGATCATATCAAATGGTGGAGCATGCTCAAGGGCTGAATTGGCGACTCCTGCTCTTAGTTTTATGCTCATTAATTTGCAATTTTGATTTATCCACATGATGTGGGCAGCACTGCCTAATTCAGCACTTTGTGCCCATCTGTAACTGATCTGCAGAGGTGCCTTCCTGCACTGCCCCATTCCTTGGGGTGTCAGGACACTCATAATGCTATCAGAAAACGAGTTCAATGATTTTGACCCAACAATAATGAAGCAATGGTGATAGATTTGGGTGGCAGGTCAGATGACTGTTCAGAAAGCAAGAAACAACACAGAAAGACTAAACAGTTAATCAGAACAAATAAATTAGTGTATGAGAGAAAGCAAACTGGGAATATAAAAATGGAAAACAAGAGTTTCTATAGCTATCAATGGGGTGGAATGGCTAAGTACTTCACTCTACACCCAAGGTCCACCTTTGGTATTTAAAGAGTTTGTTGTTATTTCATGGGCAGTAAGCAAGCTTCTGGGCAGTCCAGATAATTCTCCACTGAACCAAAATAAATTAAAAACAGTTTATTCACAGTTAATCAGACCATCTCATTTTCTCATCGAATCAATTAAGGTTCTCAATACCATGAAGGTGTGTGAACGGGGCATTATCTGTCCCTTTTTAATTCATTATGTGACAAATTGCACACATAGGATCTGTTCTCAGGCAGCGTGCTTCATATCAGTCCTCAAGAGCTCATTTCATCTTTAGACATAGCTAGTCTACAATTCTCTTGGAGCTCTGTGTGTGTGTCTGTGTGTGTGTGTGTGTGTGTATGTGTATTTGGGAGAGAGAGAAAGAAAGAGTGTGTGTACGTGTGTCAATGTGTGTGTTAGTGTATTTGTGTGCGTGCTTGAGAGAGAATATTTGTGTAAGACAATATATGCGCGTGAAAGTGTGTATCTGTGAGTTGTCTATATGTGTGTGTGTATACGAGGGAGGGTCTGTGTGACAAAGAGTGTGTGTGTGCGCGCAAATGTGAAAGTGTGTGTGTCTGTGTGTGTGTGTGTGTGTGTGTGTGAGAGAGAGATACACATACTCCTACACACACACACTCACATACCTAGTCCCTCACACATACTCTCTTTCTCACACACACACACGCATATATATACAGTCAGTCAGTGTGGCATCATATAAGTTCTAGTTTTCAGAATAAAACCAGCTTGATTCCAGGTTAAAGTTCTGAAACAGATTCTGAACAATGCCTCAAACCTAACATTCAGTGTCTGACTTGAGACGTCACCTTTTGTATATTCCTACGGCTCTGCCTGGTTGTCATGAAAGCACAGCACTAACATTGACTTTATAAACACTTTACACACTGTATAACACTTTTGGTCACCTGCAGAGACTTATCATCTGACAATCCACTCACACCAGTTGTCTGATCTTTTGATCTCTCTGCCCTTGATTTCTCTCCCTATAAACTCTGTGTCTGTGTGCCGTGCTCTCCCACTGCACCTGGTGAAGGGACTGTGCTCTGAAAGCTTGTGTTATTCCAAATAAGCCTGTTTCACACTAACCTGGTGTCATGTGACTTCTAATTCTGTTAGAAATGACCAAGAGTAACCCTGCTTCTTGAACTAGTTCTCTCTTCAGCCATGTTATTGCTGTTGCTGCCATAAATTGCCCAAACAGTATCTAAAACAAAATAGACTAAATAAAATAGTGAGAATTGTGAGTTAATAGTAGATAATAAAAACTATTAATGCCATTAATATATATTTTGCTTCTGTCTTCATTATTGAAGAGACAAATAAATCCCAAATAAATCTATAAATTAGAAGGTTGAAGGATGAGTGGGACATTGTGAAATTATAATCATTAGGGAAACAGTGCTAAACAAACTAATGGAGTGATGGGTTGATATCAATGGCACAGTTGAGAGGATCAAAGGCAAGGTGGCTAAGTTTGCAGACGCCACAAACATAGATCAAGTTCATAGGCCGATATAGATAGGTTAACTGAGCAGCCAAGAATATAGCAGAAGGAAGAAAATCTGGGCAAATATGAAGTTGTTTATTTTGGCAGGCAGATTTTTCTTTAAATTCACATTAAAGCAGAGAATAACTGCGTAATTCTGAGTGCAGTGGGTTCAGCATGTTCTAGTGCGTGAGTCATCAAAAATTATGCAAATACAGCAATTGGTTATGATTGGTTATGAAGGTAAATGGAATTCTGTCCTTGTATTATGAGAGGAATTAAACACAAAAGTTGCAAGGTTAATTCTTCAGTCGCGCAGAGCATTGGTAAGACAACATCTCAATTATTGTATACAGATTTGGTCTCCTTAGTTAAAGAAGGGTGTACATGCATTAGAAATGGTTTATTAAGTTGATATGTAGAATGAATGAATTGTCTTATGAGAAATGACCAGAGGTTGGACTTGTTTATATTGAGATATAGAAGAGTGAGGGGTAATTTGATTGAAATTTCCAAGATCCTAAATGGTCTTGATAAGGTGGAGAGGTGACACTGTTTCAAAATTAAGTGTTACCCTTTGAGGACGTGGAAACATAGAAAGTAGAAGCAGAAGTAAGCTATTCAGCCCCATGATAATACTCCACCATTCAATATGATCATGGCTGATCATTGACTCAATATCCTATTTCCATTTTCTCCGCACATCCACTCATCCATTCAGCCTAAAGAACTATACCTTTCTTGAAAACATTCAATGTTATGGTCTCAACCACTTTCACAGGCTCACCATTTTCTGTGTGAAGAAATTTCTCCTCATCTCACTTCTAAATGGCTTACCTTGATTTCTTACATTGTGACAACGGGTTCTGGACTCCCTGACCATTGGGAACAGCCTTCCTGGATTTACCTATCTAGACCTGTCGGAATTATACAGACAGGGGTGACATGGTGACTCAGTGGTTAGCACTGCTGCCTTACAGTGCTCGAGACCTGCGTTCAATTCCATCCTCAGGCGACTGTCTGTGTGGAGTTTGCACATTCTCCCCATGTCTGTGTGGGTTTCCTCTGGGTGCTCCAGTTTCCTCCCACAATCCAAAGATGTGCAGGTTAGGTGGATTAGCCATGCTAAATTGCCTGTAGTGTTCAGGGATGTGTAGGTTATAGGGGGATGGGTCTGGGTGGGAGGCTCCAAGGGTCAATGTGGACCTGTTGGGCCAAAGGCCTGTTTCCACACTGTAGGGAATCTATGATGATAATCTCTGAGTTTCTTCCAAATTCATGTGAATACAGTCCTAACCAATACAATCTCTCTTTATACATTGCCATTCCAAGAATCAGTCTGCTAAATCTTTGTTGCATTCCCTACATAACCAGAACATCCGTCCTCAGATAAGGAGACCAAAACTGCACACAATACTCCAGCTGTGGGCTAATCAATGCCCTGTACAATTGTAACTAGCCATCCTTGTTCCTGAATAAAATCCTCTTACTGTGAAGTCCAACGTACTATTTACCTTCTTCAACATCGACTGCACTTGCTTGTTTAATTTCAGTGACTAGTATACAAAGACAGTCAGGCCTTATTGCGTCTCTCCCTTTCCCAATCTATCACCATCCAGATAATAATCTACCTTCTTGTTTTTGCGACCAAACAAGAAAACCTCATATTTATCCCCATTATACTTCACTTGCCATGTACTTGCCCACTCACTTAGTGTGTATATCTGAAGAATCTCTGGACCCTCTCCATCCAGCTTTGTGCCATCTACAAACTTAGAGATATAACATTCAGTTCCTCATTTAAATCATTAAAATATACTGCAAATACGTAGACAGAAATGAGATTTCTTTTCCTCACGTATTTGATGACTTTGGGACTCTGCCTCGGAACACGACGGAGTCAGGGTCATTGAATATTTTTAAGGGGGAGTTAGATAGATTTTTGTCAGGCAAGGGAATCAAAGGTTATCATCGATAGAAAGGAATGTCGAATTTGGAACACAGATTAGCCATGAATAATTGGCTGAAATATTGAGTAGTATAGCAAGTTGGAATGCTGAATTGCCTATGGCTGCTTCTAATTCATATGTTTATATGCTCATATTGTTCCAATTCAGGATTGTTGCTTTAAGGAGAACATGCAGATGGTGGTGTCCCCATGCAACTGAAGTGGTGTCTATCAAGCAGATTACTTCGTCCTGGATGGTGTCAGCTTCTCTTTTATTTTTCATCGGTGGGATATGGGCATCACTGGCTGGTGAGCATTTTTTGCTTGCCCCTATTTGTCCTTGAGAAGGTAGTAGTAAGCTGTCTTCTTGAACCACTGCAGCACATGTGCTTTGGAATAACTCACAATGTCTTTAGGGAGGAAATTTCAAGATTTTGCCCCAGTGACAGTGAAGGAAAAGTGATATATTTCCAAGTCAGGATGTGTGTGGCTTGGAGGGGAAATTGAGGATGGTGGTGTTCCCATATATTTGCTGCCCTTGTCCCTCTAGATGAAAGTGGTCATGAGTTTGGAAGATGCTGTCTGAGGATCTTTAGTGAATTTCTGCAGTGCATCTTGTAGGTAGTACACACCACTGTTACTGAATGTAGGTGGTGGAGAGAGGGGATGTTTGTGGATGTGATGCCAGTCGAGTGGGCTGCTTTGTCCTGGATGGAATCAAACTTCTTGAATGTTGTTGGAGCTACACACATCTGGGCAAGTGAAGAATATTCAAGCATACTCCTGACTTGTGCCTTGTAGATGGTACACAGACTTTGAGGAGTCAGGAGGTAAGTTACTCGCCACAGCATTCCTAGCCTCTGACCTGCTCTTACAGGCTCTGTGTTTATGTGGTGAGTCAAGCTGAATTTCTGATAGATGGTAACCCCTGGATGTTGATAGTGTGTGATTCAGTTACAGTAACACCATTGAATGTCAAGGTGCAGTGGTTAGATTGTCTCTTATTGGAGATGGTCATAACCTGGCATTTGTATGGTGTGAATGCAACTTGCCACTTGTCAGCCCAAACATGGATATTGTCCGAGATAAAAGGTACTGCAGATGCTGGAGAATCCGAGATAACAAGCATGGGGCTGGATGAACACAGCAGGTCAAGCAGCATCATAGGAGCAGGAAAACTTGACGTTTCGGGCCTAAACCCTTCGGATCTTTTGTGTTTGAAGGTGGACTGCTTCAGTATCTGAGGAAACTCAAATGACACCGAGCATTGTGCAATCCTCAAAGAATATCCCCACTTCCGACCTTATGTTGCAGGGAAGATCATTGGTGAGACAGCTGAGTATGGTTGAGACTGGGACACTACCCTGAAGGACTCCTGCAAAGATATCCTGAAGCTGAGCTCATTGAGCTCCAACAACCACAACCATTTTCCTATTTGCCAGATGTGATTCCAACCACTGGAGAGCTTGCTCCCTGATACCCATTGATTCCAGTTTTATTTAAGCTCTTTAATGTCACATTCAGTCAAGTGCAGCCTTATGTCAAGGGCTGTTACTCTCACCTCACCTCTGGATTTCTGCTCTTTTGCCCATGTTTGAACAAAGGCTGTAATGAGATCAGGAGCTGAGTGGCCCTGGCAGAACCCAAACTGGGCATCACTGAGCAGGTTATTTCTGAGCAGGTGCAAAGTTGGTGTCACTATTGATGACACCTTCCATCACTTTACTGATGATCAAGTGTAGACTGATGGGGCGGTAATTGGTCGGGTTGGACTTGTCCTGCTTTTTGTGTACAGGACATACCTGAGCAATTTTCCACATTGTCAGGTAGATGTCGTACTGTAGTGGAACATCTTAGCTAGGGGAGCAGCAGGTTCTGGAGCATAAGTCTTCAGTGTTATTGCCAGAATATTGTCAGGGCCCATAGCCTTTGCAATATCCAGTGCCTCTAACCATTCCTTCATATCACATGGCGTAAATCGAATTGGCTGAAGACTGCTGTCTGTAATGCTGGGGACCACTGGAGGAGGCCAAGATGGATCATTCCCTCTGCACTTCTGGCTGATGATTACTGCAAAGCTTCAGTCTTATCATTTGCACTGAAATGTTGGACTGTTCCATCATTGAGGGGTATTTGTGGAGTCTCCTCCTCCAGTGAGTTGTTTAAGTGTTCACCACCATTCATAACTGGACTGCAGAGCTTAGATCTGATCTGTTGGTTGTGGAATTGCTTAGATCTATCACTTGCCGTTTAAGCTGTTTAGCATGCAAGTAGTCCTATTTGATAACTTCACCATGATGACACTTCATTTTTAGCTATAACTGGTGCTGCTCCTGGCATGCCCTCCTGCACTCTTCTTTGAACTGGGCTGAGACCCTTGCTTGATGTTCATGGTTGAGTTGGGGATTTGCCTGCCCATGAAGTTTCAGGTTGTTTTGCTGCTGCTCATGGCCCACAGTGCCTCATGGATGCCCAGTCTTGAGTTGCTAGATCTGTTTGAAGTCTGTCTCATTTAGCACAGTGATCGTGCCACACAACATGATGAAGTTTATTCTAAATGTGAAGGCAGAACTGCATCTCCACAATGACTGTGCACTGGTCACCTCCTAGTGATAACCATCATAGACAGATACGTCTGCAGCCAGCAGATTGGTAAGGATGAGGTGAAATATGTTTTACCCTCTTGTTTATTCCTTCATCACCTGCTGCAAACTCAGTTTAGCAGCTATGTCCTTCAGGACCCAAACAGCTCGATCAGTAGTGCTGCTAAAATTCCCCACCTATATGGCATTTTGCAACTGTACCACTCTCAGTTCTTCCTCCAAGTGTTGTTAACAAGGAGGCATTCTAATTCATCAGCTGAGAGAGGGCAGTACATTGTAATCAGCAGGAGGTTTCCTTGCCCATATTAATCTAAAGCCATGAGACATCATGTGCTCCAGAGTCAATGTTGAGGACTCCCAGGGCAACTCCCTCCTGACTGTATACCACTGTGGCACAACCTCTCTCAGGTCTGTCATGCCAGTGAAACAGGACATACCTAGGGCTGCCGATGGTGGTGTCTGGGACATTGTCTGTAAGGCATGATTCCATGAGTATAACCATATCAGGCTGTTGCTTGGCTAGTCTGTGAGACAGGTCTCCCAATTTTGGCACTATCCCCCAGATGTTAGTGAGGAGAACTTTGCAGGGTTGTCAGGGCTGTTTCTGCCATTGTCTTTTTTGGTGCCTAGATCGATGCCAGGTGGTCTGTTTGGTTTCATTTCTTTGTAGAGTATTATTGAAGCTCTACTCATAAAAACAAATTGAGAGTATTTCATCACTCACCTGAATTGTGCATTGTAAATGGTGGATAGATATTGAGGAAACAGGTGGTGAATAACTTGCCACTCATTTCCTAGCTTCTGACCAGTTCCCGTAGCCACAGTATATATGTGGCTGGCCCAGTTCAGCTCTGGACAATGGTAACATCCAGAATGTTTTTAATGGCACATCCAGCAATGGTAATGCTATTGAATTTCAAGGGATAATGCTTAGATTCTCTCTTCTTGGGGTGGTCTTTATCTAGTGTTGGAACCATCGATCTGTAGAAATAATACAGGACAGAAGTGGCCCATTCAGCTCATCGTGTCCATGTCACTCCAAAGCCACCCAGATGCTCTTTCTAATCTCACATACCTGCACACAGCCCATAGCCCATGGTTGACTAGGGAAGTCAGGGATAGTATAAAAGCAAAAGAGAAAGCATATAATGTGGCCAAGGGCAGTGGAAAACCAGAGGATTAGGAAGCTTACAAAGACCAACAGAGGACAACAAAAAAAACTAAGGAGGGAGAAGATTATGTATGAGAGTAACCTAGCCAGTAATATATAAAGGATGACTGTAAGAGTTTCTTTAGATATATAAAGAGAGGCAAAGTGGACACTGAGAAAATGACACTGGAGTGATAGTAGGGAACAAGGAAATGTCAGAGGAACTGAATAATTACTTTACATCAGTCTTCATAGTGGAAGACATGAGTAACATCCCAAGAATTTGACAGAGTCAGGGGCAGAGCTGAGTATGGTGGCCATCACGAAAGAGAAGGTACTAGAAAAACTGACTGGCCTGAAGGTGGATAAACCACCAGGACCAGATGGACTACACTCCAGAGTTCTTATGGCGATAGCTAAAGAGATAGTGGAGTGTTAATGGTGATCTTTCAGGAATCACTAGAGTCAGGAAGACTCCCAGAGGACTGGAAAATCATGAACATGACACCCATATTTAACAAGGGAGTAAGGCAAAAGATGGAAAATTACAGGCCAATTAGCCTAACTTTGGTCATGGGTAAGATTTTTAGAGTCCATTGTGAAGGATTTCTGAACACTTGGAAGAGCATGATAAAATAGGGCAAAGTCAGAATGGCTTCATCAAGGGGAGGTCATCCCTGACAAATCTGCTAGAATTCTTTGAGGAAATGATAAGCATACTACACCAAGGAGAACCAATGGATGTTATCTACCTGGACTTCATGAAGGCCTTTGACAAGGTGCCGTACAGGAGGCTTCTGAGTAAGATAAGGACCCATGGTATTAGAGGAAAGGTGCTAGTATGGATAGAGAACTGGGTCTCTGGCAGAAAGCAGAGAGTGAGGATAGAAGGGTCTTTCTCAGGATGGCAGCCGGTGTTGTGCAAGGCTCAGTGTTGGGACCGCAATTTTCACTTTATACATTAATGATCTAGATGAAGGAACTGAGGGCCTTCTGGCTAAGTTTGCAGATGATACAAAGATAGGTGGAGGGACAGGTAGTATTGAGAAGAAGGGGAGGCTGCACAAGGATTTGGACAGGTTAGAAGATTGGGCAAAGAAATGGCAGATGGAATACAAAATGGGAAAGTGTGAGGTCGTGCACTTTGGTAAGAAGAATAGAAGCATGGGCTATTTTTTAACAGGGAGAAAATTTAGAAGTCTGAAGTGCAAAGAGATTTAGGAGTATTAGTTCAGGATTCTCTCAAGGTAAACTTGCAGGTTGTGTCAGTAGTTCGGAAGGCAAATGCAACTTTGGCATTTATTTTTTAGAGGACTTGAATATAAAAATGGGGATGTACTACTGAGGCTCTATAAGGCTCTGGTCAGGCCACACTTGGAGTATTGTGTGCAGTTTTGGGCCCCATATCTCAGGAAAGATACTGGCCCTGGAGCAGGTTCAGAGGAGGTTCATAAGAATTTTCCCAGGAATGAAAAGCTTAACGTATGAGGAAAATTTGAGCACTCTGGGTCTATACTTGGAGTTCAGAAGGATGAGGAGGGATCTAATTGAAACTTACAGAATACTGAATGGCCTATACAGAGTGCTTTTTATCTCTTATACAGAGTGCATGTTGGGATATATTTCCTTTGGTAGGAGAGACTAGGACCTGAGGGCACAGCCATAGAGTAAAAGGAAGACCTTTTAGAACGGAGATAAGGAGAAACTTCTTCAGCCGGAGAATAGTGAATCTATGGAATTCACTGCCACAGAAGGCTGTGGAGGCCAGGTCTTTGAGTATATTTAAGATGGAGATAGATAGATTCTTGATTGTCAAGGGGATCAAGGGTTATGGGAAGAAAGCAGGAGAATGGTGTTGAGAAAATTATCAGTTATGATTGAATGCTGGAGCAGACTCAATGGGCTGAATAGCCTAATTTCTGCCCTTAAGTCTTATGGTCTTACAGGCCTGCAGCTTACTGCACTTAAGGCGCAGATCCAGGTGTTTTTTTAATAGAGTTAGGGTCTGTACCTCAACCATCAACTCAGGGAGTGAATTTTAGACACCCACCACTCTGCATAAAGATATTTTTCCTCAATTCCCCTCTCATCCTGCTGCTACTTATCTTGAACCTACGGCTCCTAGTTTTTGAACCTCAATTATATCACCCCTCAGCTTTCTCTATTCCAAGGAAATCAACCCTAAACTCTTCAATCTCTCCTTTTTAGTTACAATTTTCCAGCCCTGAGACATTCTAGTAAATCTTCTCTGCACTTTCTGCAGAATAATTAGGCGCTTCCTGTAATTTGGTGACCAGAACTGCACACAATACTCCAGTTGTGGCCTCACCAGTGTCTCATACGAAGTATTATGTTTGTGTGGCACAAATATTATTTGCCATTCATCCAAGCCTAGATGTTTTCCAGGTCTTGCTGCATGTAGGCATGGACCATTTCAGCATCTGAGCAGTCTTGAATGATGCTGAATATTATTCAATCATTAGTGAGCATCCTTACGTTAAGAAGTTCCCTGAGGATCTCCTTCACTGATGTCCTGGATTTGACATGGTTGACCTCCAACCACCACAACCATCCTTTCTGCAAGGTATGTCTCCATTCAATGGAGAGTTTTCCACCAATTCCCGCTGATGTAAGAATTTCTAGAGATTCTTGATATCATATTCAGTCAAATGCTGCCTTGATGTTAGGCAGTCACTCTCAGCTCACCTCTGAAGTTCATTGTTCTTATTCATTACTTCAAGAGAGTTGAATAATTTATGTTAACACTTTCAGTTTAAAACCACTGGGGCTTGAATTACATGGAAGTTATTATTGCTTAACTAAAACCCTTCATTGTGAGTGTGATCACTGGAAATCTGATAACATTGACGTCCATGAGTGGGGTTGAGCTAAGGATTAAAAATGAAAAGTTTAGGATTGAAAATAAAATGCCTTATGAAATTGGGATGATTCCAACCTGAACAATTTTGGGGATATATGGGTGTGATCAAATTTTAAATGGTAACCAGTTGCACATGGAAAGGAAACAAGAATGACATGTGCTCTGGAGAATTTATGTTCTACAATTCAAACATATGTTAAAAAAGAGTCAATGTATGTTAATGCTTGTTGATTCGAACAACCCTTAAGCCTGAATCATGCAGAGGTTATTGCTGAAGGACTAAAAATCCCTTGTTGCAATTGTAACCACAGGAAATCCTCTAACACTCTATTAATTGCAGTCATAAATTTTTGAAAGTCAATAGAGACTCATTATTGTTCTTTACTAAAGCATGGATGTATAAAATGAAGAAAACCTGATAAATTGTAAAATAAAATACGTAGTTCCAAAAATATCTAACTCAAAAGATAATATAGAACATGTAAGTATCTCTGAATAAAAGCCTATGATCAAGGTTGCTTCAAGATGACTGAATAAGTCTGCTTTCTTTATAATATTGAATTTCAAAATTTAATTATTATGTTGGCATCACATTTTACAATTCATTTTCTTCTGTGAAAATGGATACTCAGTTGTCTCACAGATGACATACAAGGAGTGGTTACAATAGGAGTCATGCTTGGACCTGTCATGACTCAAACTGCAGCTATGTTGAATGTTCCACCAGCAGTAATATAGGGTCCTTTTCTCAGATTGAAATGAGCAGACATGATACAAAATTTATATCCAGGGTTCAGGTGGAGGGGGAGAATACTAAGGTATCGACCCTACCCCCAAGCAATTGAGATTTTTAGCTTTAATTTTCCAGGATTTTGAATTATATTATGCATCATTTGGAGCAAAATAAATTATTATGGCACATTTGATTATTGTTTCATGCATTATTGAAAGATATTGAACGTATTGTAAGTACTTACATTAAATGCCATAAAAATATTGAAGGGGTCATTGACAATAAAACATTTCAATGTTAGAAATATTAATGTAATGATCATAAGAACTGTATTTTTATGACACCCTTGAAGTGCCAGATGACATCTTATTGTATTTAAATAAAGTAGGAAAAAGCAGAAATGTTTCTCGATAAGTTATAGCAAAGGTACAATCAAAGACACATTTAGATTTTCAACAGCCAATTTTATTATTCCAACCACCAACCTCTCTTCATAAAGGCAGCATTCACAAAGATATTCTCTTTTTTAACCCTTACAATTCCTGGTAACACTCCTGTCTGCTTCATGCATTAAACACAATATCCTTTTCCTCTTGCATCTTAGTTAGGCTGATACCTCACTCTTTTCTGCTCAAACTACATATTTTGCTTATTCTTATGCCACTACCACTTATCCCATTTTTGCCCCCATTTATTCCTGCTGTGCTCGCTTTTGACCTTATCCCAGTTTACACTCTTTCTCTCCTTCCTCCCTCATCCCAAAGTACAGTTCCTTCTCACAACCCCATACTCCAAGCTTCTCTCCCTTTTCCTTTCCCTGAATTATCTTTAATTTTTCCTTTGCCCTCTTCTTCACTGCCATCCTCTTTTGATGCCCTCCCACCAGTTTTTTTTTATTCATTTTCTCCTTTCCATCCATACTGCCCCCTTTTGTGTATAATTACTGATAGAGAAAGCAAGTAAGAAAGGAATGTGGCAGGAAAAAACATGGAATATGAGCAGGAAAACAACAAATTGCACTTACATTAACTCAGAGAATGTAAGAACAAAAATAAAGTATAAGAGAATTAGAGACAGGTAAATTAAGACACATTTAATTGCCCATGAGGAATATTACTAGACAATATTCAGTGTAAGTGTTAAAAGACTTACCCATTCTTCAGATGCAGTTGGCAGCCCATGTAAAAGCAAAACATTTTAGCTATTAATCCACATATCAGTGTAGTGACAAAACTTGAGCTGAAGTTAATACAGCAGCTGGGAAAAGTTTAGTTTATTTACCAAAACGGAGTCTAGATGAAACTTATTATAAAATGATTAGAATTAATTGTTTATAGTAGTGGTTACACTTTGCAGGAATGGCTACACCAATGCAGACCATAGTTTTCACTCATGCTTTCAACTTTTGCAGATGCATGCATTATAAAGAAAGAGCCTTTAACTGATGAACATCACTTTTCGTTTCATTCTGTTCATGGAATGCTGAACCTTATTTCAGTTTCAGTTGAAGAAGTCCATGAACCAGCAATTTGATTTGTTGGAAATATTAGCATTAACAAATGTACAAGATAGGTAAAGGTTGAAAATTTACTGAGCTTTGTCCTTAAAAAAATTGAGACGATTTTCTGTTGCTCTTCTATTACTTTTACACAGTATTATTAATTTATTACTTTCTTTGCCTGCAGTGCACATTCATGAAATAACAGAGTTGACAAGTGACTTATTCCCAGGAAACTAAACAAAGTCTAGCCTGTCCTGGATTGTCTCATCGTTTTTTCTTTCTTCTTTTCAACTGGAGTCCTTGTCTCTGCCATGGAAGTCTCATCACATGCAAAAAAAGGAATTAATCCCATAGGACAGCCCAGCAGATTAATGTGTAATCAGAGAACACTGCCTATTCCTGAGAAAAAATACTTGTACAAATCTCTGAACCCTGCTGGGTGAAGCAAAGGCCAAATATTGAACTACATCGTGTTCCAAATTAACTTGTATAATAAAGTTGTACACCTCCTACCCCTTCTGTGACACCTTTAACACCGTATACCACAACATTATACATCCAGCTGAGTACTCTGAGTAATTTAACATACTGGCGACTGCTTTTGAACCAGTCTCCTACTGGGATATAATATCAGCAATATTTTGTCTGCAGCTGGCTGCGTAGCAGGTTGTACCTCATAATATGGTGCCTCCATTTTTAATTCAATACTCTTTAATTTTGAGTAATTTTCTAACATTGCTTTGGAATTAGTGTAAGATAGGTTTTCTTTAAATTTCAGAAGCCTACAAATACCACTCCTGTCTTGAGTTTCCAACGATGCCAGGGAAAATGTACAATGAGTAGCTTACTCAAATACATTCATTTTATACCATCACATAAAGGCAACAGTATCCACTACATGTCTTAAAATGCTTCATTTAAGCATGTAGCAAAACAACTAACAAGACATATTGGGTGAACTTAGTTTGTAGTGCTGGAGGCAAAAACAATGGCTCAAAGTGGAAACACTGGCAGGCAAACAGCGCCGATATTGCAGACAATTGTGAAAAATGTGGAAGCTTAGGAACTATGTTTCACTGCCCAATTTCTTTTTACTGGACACAGCCATTCAATAACAAAAATGAAATCTTCAGTATCCACAATGGTCCATTCAAAGGCTTTATCCCACTGCTGCTGGTATTCAATCATTTATTGTGAACATTATATACCCCGCTTAGATAGACTACCTTCTGTCCCAAAATGTTTCTGTCATAGAGTCGAACAGCATGGAAACAATCCCTTCGGTCCAACCAGTCTATGCTGACCATAATCCCAAACATAAGTAATCTCACCTGCCTCCATTTGGCCCATGTCCCTCCATGTACTTCTTATCCATGTACGTATCTAAATGTCTTTTAAATGTTATAACTGTACCCGTATTCACCACTTTCTCTGGAATTTCATTCTTCATACAAACTACTTTCCGTGTAAAAAAAATGCCCCTCATGTCTTTTTTTAAATCTTTCTTCTCTCACCTTAAAAATTTGCCCCTTACTCTGGAAATTCTCCACCTTAAAGAATACCTGTCATTTGCCTTATTTATATCTCTCATGCATTTATAAACGTCTATAAGGTCGCGCCTCAACTTCCTACACTCCACTCAAAAAAGTCCCAGCCTGTCTAGTTTCTACTTATAAACCCTCCATTCCTGGAAAATTGGGGTAAATCTTTTCTGAAAGCTCTCCATCTTAATAATATCCTTCCTATAACAGGGCGACCAGAACACAGTACTCGAGAAGAAGCCTCATCAATATCTTTACAACCTCAACATAACGTCCCGACTCCTATACTCAAAGATCTGAGAAATGAAGGCAAGGATGCTAAAAGCCTTCTTAACCACCCTATCTATATGTGACACAAAAAATTATGTACCTGAACCCCTGGATCTCCCTATTCTGTAATACTACTCAAGGCCCTACTTTGAATGGCATAAATTGTCTCATTTGTTCTGGCTTGGCTGCTTCAGTCTTCTTGCAAAAGCCACTCATAAATGGCCCAAATAATGTTCCTAAAACTAAAAGGCACATTTATGGGAATGTGGCTCATGAAAAGTGGTGCTAAAACAAAAAAAAAAGCTAGTGACTCTAGCTTCAGCTGTTTGAAACGATTTCAGTATAATTTAAAATTACTGAAGCCTTAACGTTATTTTAATGAGCGTTCTAAATCTTCACAATTCTTCCTTGAATGGTTAAGGTTATTGAGATAAAACAAACCATGCCATTTACAAAATAGACTTTAATCCTTAAAATTGCAGTTTATTGTGTCTGAACTGAAGTGGATGCTTCAGAATTATAACTGTATGGTTTATTTATTGTATGTTCCTTATTGACTGATCACTAGAATGCAGATGCTCATAATTATAAATATTATAATCAGGAAGTAATTAATTACAACCAGATTGGTTATCTACTGAGATTTCATGATATTAAAACCTTCACTACTTTTTAAAGCATACACTAACTATATTATGAAGTAAGCAAAGTTTATTATGGTATGACAGCTATGTAAAAGCAAGGTAAAATACAGTGGATAGTGAAAATCTGAAACACAAGCTGAAGTTGGAAAAATACAACTGATCAGGCAGCACCAGTGGAGAGAGAAACTGAGTTAATCTTCTGAGTTAAAATGACTCTTCTTCCCAACATAGCTTTTCAGAGGGAGAGTCAAAGTTGTTTCAATCTGATAACTGTATCTCTTTCCACAGATGCTGCCAGTTTTAATGGCTAGTATTCTACTTTGTTGCATTGATATATAATTTTGTGGTATAAGTTTGTGCAGTTCACTAAACAATTTTTAAATTTAGAGCTTCTCAAAAAAGGGACCACAAGCAAATCCAATAATATGAAGTTAAGCAGGAATAGGTGACTATTTATCTGGTAAACTGTTGGGGAAAAAATGAATACACTTTTCCTCAAATCAGAGCTGTTTAAGCTTTCAAACAATAAAATAATTTGTCTCCTCTTTACCTTTAAAAGTTCATAGAATGAGGAATTCATGTTGTACAAGGTAATGCTTCTGTAGGGGGTTAACGTTCATGTTCCATTATCTCCAGACATTTTACTGATGTCACACATGGTCTGGGAGCGGAGACAAGTGACTGAATTTTACCACAAAGTCAGCTCAGGATCAATTGCAGAAAGTCTTACAGAGGGCTTCTCTTCTTTAGCTCGAGCCTGTTATCTCACACAATTTTGTGATGCTTACATCATTAATCATGCATCATATGTGCGTGGTGCCACACTACAGTGTTATGCTAACATCTGTAATGGAAGTACTTACCTCTGCCACGACTCTCTGGGATCTGTGTCTCCAGTGCCAAATTTAAAGCCCAACTGTGCACTTTGGTCAGTGGCTGCCAGCCATGACTATCCTTTCATGCGGTAGGAGAAAAATGCAAAAAGGAAAAGCTTCCGACAGTATATAGGTGGCACATAGAACATTACATGAGGAACTCATATTTGTAAACGTGTTGTCCATTACTTGTCAGATTGACTGTTATTGTAGTCAATGTGTCAATAAAAATCACCTGCAAAGGATACCCCTTTCAATCCATCTTAGAATTCTGTTGAAGGATGTGCTACACTTTCCATAAAACCCTGGAAAGTGTAAAACCTTATCATGGTTTAATGTGAAAGCATCACATGATGGAAAGATTTCAAATGGTTAAAAGCAACAACTTATATTGAACAATAGAAAAAGCAAAGAGAAAACAGCAAAAAAAACTGCAGGTGCCTCTGGGAACAAACAGAGAATACTTCCCATTCAAGCTGTGACAAAATTACAGTCAAGAAAGAGTCACTGTTCCCAGCTTACATCTATTGGAACTGAGTTTAAATAGAGTTGTGTCTGACTCGCTGCACCTCAAATTGTAGTGCCCTATCGTTCAGATGATGTTTCTCCTGCTCAATGTCCCCATCTCCCTCAAAGGAGAATTTTCCAGCACTTCAGTGTCCACCACATCCCCTCTTTTCCTGCTCCCATTATGCAGAGCACAAGATAGGATTATGTGGCACACTTGGTCTGGAATGTACAGCAAAACTCCCCCAGACTGCTTTGAGTATCAGAATCTTATCTTCAGCAGAGCTAATGCGTTCTCCTTGATGACCCTGGTGGGAGAATGGGTAGCAATGTACCTAAGCTAAGCCTCATTGGTTCTGCAATGGAATCAATATAGGGTAGTAGCCCCTGTCTCCCAATAATATTCTTTGCAAGATATCTGGACCTTGAAATTAAATAGAAGCATGAGAGGTTTCGAGGATGCAGGAATTCATGCCAGCTCCCTGGATAACTGTCACAGACATCTAAGGTATAGTATCAATGATTATAAATCGCTCATAAATTGATGAAATGGAATTCTTTAAATTGAAGTAGTCAGCTGTGTTATGATATCATGAGTTAATGCAATGTGTGTACAGTCTATCCTGCCATGCACCTGAGAGAAATCAGCAATGTTGGCAAAGCTTACTTGCCTGGGCTGCAACACTGACCTTGTCATGGGGAACCAAGATGTAGCAATTTTATCAGCACCAATTACGTCAGTAAAAGTCTTGATACATTTGGGAACCAAGGGTTGTGAGATCTCATGCAGGTACCTAATGGATACCTGGAAGAAGCCAGTTGCATAAAAAAATTAGTACATCTGTCCCCTTGACAGCTACCAGGATAGAAAGACCACCCACTTCTTCATGTCACATGTCCTGTTCTAGAACTTGGAATAATTCTCTGAGAACGTCTCAGGATATCCTTAGTCTATGGCAACTGCATATACTGCACCTTTCTTATTTGGAGAAATGGCATTGAGTTGGCGAAGAACAGGTAGTTTAGGCACAAACATGATTTCACATTCATGGCTGATTTACCGGTGTATGGCAAAAGACCAGTTACACTAGTTCCTTGTGAGAATGATGTTCTGAAAAAGTGACATTGGGTACACTTAGACATTGCCAAGTACATGGCTAGAGCTGAGTCAACGATGTAATTTACAGAGATCTAGAAAAGAGAGTGAACATTTCATCTGCAATTACACAGAATTGTCAAGTCTAGAAAACACCTGTCATCACTAAAAGCAGATCAGAAGTTAAAACTTAACAAAATCTTTGTGCAGAAGTGAATATTGAGAACAAAAATGAGCAGAACGTGAGCTCATTCAGGAATCTTTAGCTGATGCTCAGACAGCAGAATGCTATGGTGAACAACCTGATACAGCAGAATTTTGAATATATATGACAAAAACAGCATTGAGTGAACAACAATCTTTCCTCAGGTACATGACAGAGAGTATGAAAAAGCCCATTTCACCCGTTGAACAAACACCAATGATGAATGAAGTCATCCAGCCTGACCATCAACTCGAGACGTTAAGCAGTATATAATTCCAGGAGAGCCAGGCCGATGTTCATAGATGCAGAACAGTGTCAAGAAGAATAAATTACCCAGTGAATGCATCCAGGATGCTTCAAGAAAGTGCTTATTTCAACAAAGCAACTTTCTTCCATGATGGACATTCATTAGATTAAGGGTTCCCCCAGTTTATGTAATAGCGCAACAACATCAGCAAGTCAAGAAGAGTCCCTCTACAAAGGAAATTTAGGAGATTAAAAGTCCTCCAGGTAAGGTTATGGACCAAAATCAAGATCTACAAAGCATCCAGGTCCTTACAAAAATGTGGCCAGGAAAAGAAAGATTGTTCAGCAGAGAAAAAGTTTACAGATCAAAACCAGAGTCAACACTCCACAAGCAAAACACCTGCTCTTCCTTCAAGTTCCCAGATGTCACAATCTTAGAAAAGAATGAAACCTCTACAACACGTGCCTTTGTGAAGTCAGAGACGTGATACAGATGGGATAGAGGTAAATGTAACATAGTTATATACATGTTAGTATAATGGGAAGAAAAGAACAGGGGAAGACGCTGTATAAAGTAATGGTTCGTATTGTATAATTTCCATCCATCCTACTGATGTCACACATAGTCTGTGAGTGAAGACAATGAGTTCTAATTTAGCTTTTGAAGTAAGCAGATGGATCTGTACCAGTTCCCTAATATCTTCATAATTTTGATAGACTAAATGTAGTTTTACTTATTGCCAACATGCCTTCTTGTTATCTAAGAACAGTACCTCTTTTTTAGATAGCCTATGAAGGACTATCGTCTACCAATAATCACCAAATAGGCCTAAGACAAATCAAAGAAAGAAGGGTATTGGTGGCAGAAAACTATTTCAAACAACCTTTTCACCAAGCACCACATATCATAGAGGTAGTAAAATAAGGTTATTAGAAGGAGTCACTTTGAAAAATACCAGTGCATCTTTTACCAGAGCTGCATTGAAAAGCCATCTTCCAGTAAGAGTTTGACAATGATCTATTCTCTATCTTAGCCCTTTCATCAGAAACATATGATGGGGGTGAGACTGTAACTTTGCAGGGACCATCTGATATGTAGGCCCTTCTCAGCACTGAGTTTTATTTTGGTACTTGTTTGAAGTTCTGGCCGTGTGGCAATCTGCCAAATAAACTTTGACAGTTTGCTCAAAAAACCACAGGACTTTATATGCAGACCATTGTCTAATGGACTTGTGATCAAATATGTTTTTCTACACAAAACATCTCCACAAGTGATAGATGATATGGGACAGTCAAACTGAATGGAGCAGTCCATGCCACAGGAGCCATAGACTGACTTTTCAATAGGTAGGAAAGGTAGAATGTCAGCATGCTGTACCACTTGGTGTTGGTGTTACAGGAGTCTGAATATTGCAAAAACAACAGGTGCGTTTCAAAACCTGTCACCTTGCACTCATTAGCACAAAGACAAGGATGAGAAATTTCAAACAATCATGACACTTCATATTACAGGACAAAAATATGCTGATTGCTTGTCAAGTTGATTGAGGGTCTATACATGCCTTAATATAGTCATACTCAAAGATGGCCTTGGAATGAAGGCAGCACTGGATACATTTGTTTACCATTTGCGTGGAAACGCTTGAATCATATTTTGTTTTGGGATATCAACGGTTGGCAGCTTATAGTTCAGGTAGTTTGCTACTACAAAGTGAATTTTAACAAGATGTTCTTAAACATGATGTAGTTTTGTTGCAAGAAAATAGACTTGCACAAGTTAGACTAGAAAGCTAAAACACACCACTACAAAGACTATGAACAGATATATGGATGTAAGTCTTCACTCCACAAGATCCTAAGATTTTCTGCTTTAACCCACCCCCCAACCAGTCTGTATGACATCTCAAATTAAGTGGAGCTTAATGCAGTCCCCAACATTACTCCGTTTTCAGAATCACTATTTGGTACAGCAACGTGTGCACTATGTTCCTGTGGACACAGATTTTTATGGATCTCCAAGCAAACTGGTAGGTGAGATAACAAGGTGTAGAGCTGGATGAACACAGCAGGCCAAGCAACATCAGAGGACCAGGAAAGCTGACGTTTCAGGTTGAGACCCTTCTTCAGAAACTGGTAGGTGATTTGGAATTGTCACAGCAAAGGAATGGTGTATAGCTCTGCATCATGTACAACACTGAGATAGTGTAACATGTGATGACCAGGTTCTTACCTGCAATAGAGAGGGAGCAGGGCTCCAGTATGCTGAGTTTTTCTTTAGCCATGGTGCCATGCTCCTGCCATTACCCATCCCCTAGAGCCATTTGTGAAGCACCTTCAGGTAGTTTGACCTGATATTAAAAAGAACAGAAAATATCAAAGAAAATTAGTAGAAACCAGTAAAACTTGGAAATGTCAGTACTGGTCATAATTGGAGCTTTATATCCAGCAGTGTCATATTAAAGTATATAAGATAAGATTGAATCAGTTCCATTCCTTCCAAGTTTTACTGTTTCTTTTCCTTCAAAGAACATGACCTCACATTTGCCGCGATTTGCTTTGGTTCCTGTGGCCAGATCAAACTGGTCACAGATGATCATCTGTCTGATGTTTGTATGTTAACATGAGAGGTGAGTTCACCCAGAGATGCTGCAATCAATGGGATGATATTCCACCAAACTAGTATTTAACTTCACCTCCTCTGGGTGATGCAGTAATTCAATGTAAATTGCAGCATCAGAGAGTGTATTAGGCTTTCTAGTCCTCTGGATGGAAAATGCACAATGCATATGTCAAAATGATTAACTTGTTCTGAATTATAATTTTATAAATCTCTCTTTCTCTTTCCTTTTCTCCAGGAATATTATGTAAAGCTCCTAATTTTTTGTGGAAATGCTGCTAAGCTCACCATGTTTTAGATTGTGTAGTTATAGGAAAGATGTGCATAAAATCAAGGGGTGATTGTGTGACTATGATTATACAGTTTATGCTTCAGTTGTTATAATCATGGCCTGAACTGTTCAGGAATTTAAGGAGCAATTTGCATGAAATAGCTTGCTTAATTACTTTCCAAATAATATAGTCATGCAGATAAAGTTAGAGTCATGGGGGAAGGAGATGCATTAATAAGTCTTTACTTACAATAGAATATTGAAGACAAAATAGTGAAAAATTGGTAGTTTCATGCATTGTGAATTTTGTAACGCACTTTTTAGTTTTAAGTTTAAATGTTGGTGGAGTTTGGATTAATCAGGATAAAATAGTTTACAGGCTTTTGCCTTGATATTTTTAAAGATGTGCTGTTCTCAAGAAGTTATGCCAAAAATTAAAACTCATGGGATAATGATTCTTCTGAATTTTTTCGTCACTTTCACGATCACAATTTTAGACAATGTCATTTAATTTTCTCTCAGCTAGTGAAATACAACAGAAACAGAAATTGCTGGAAAAACTCAGCAGGTCTGGAACCAGAACTGATGAAGTGTCACAGGGCTTGAAATGTTAACTTTGCTTTCTCTCGCACATGCTGCCAGACCTGCTGACTTTCTCCAACAATTTCTGTTTTCGTTTCAGATTTCTAGCATCTGCAGTTCTTTTGTTTTTGTTTCAACTATGTGTCTCAAATTTCACAGTGAAATGGAGGGCCATATTTTCTGAGAGTCAACTAATAATTTGGTTCTAGATTTTGTTGGTTGCTTGGCGTCTGAGGGGCTTTAGAGGGGGAGGTACTGTCTTATGTTGTGTGGTTGTCTTCCTGAAAGATAGGAGACAAAGGAACTAGCTATTAAATGCAGTTGAAACTGAGAGGTAAAATCCCCACAGGCAAGCAGATGTTGTAAATGGTGAAAAGTCAATTGATCATGAGGGACATGGTGCATTTGTGATGCCCAACAATGATCAAATATTCAATCACTGAGTACAAGGCAATAAGGTTGACTTGTCAGGGGCAGATCATGCAAACCGCATGTACAAACTGGCAGAGTAACAGAAGATGTCCCAGAAAGAATTGGCTGGCATTCTCAGGGAAGAAACTGTTTGATTAGTTACTCTGAAGCCAGAATAAGGGTGGACTGATCATCAACACCAATCCAACTAATGGACATCCAAGCAAATGACACTTGTGGGAACATGGGTACAGTGCTTATTGTATTAGTACTATGAAGTGTCAATAAATTTGCTTATGTGAGTAAATTTGGTCATTTTGAGTTGTTGATACCCAGAGTGAATGGACAAAGAGAAACTAGAAATACAGTCATATGCGCTTTAGAAAGATAGACTATAAGAGTATTCTTAGATCTGAGGTACCTCAGCCTTTCACTGAAAATGTATGCACATAAAGTACCATGTTGGAAGAATTTAATCACTAATGCAGAGCAAGGTTCTTTTCCAAATCAGATGCACAGCATAGCTGCTTTGGTTGCTGCACTGTCCATTTAGTAGAAGAATTCCACATTGACAGTAATGTTTAATATCGACTCATCATATATTTTCAACTTCATGGACAAGTTACCTCTGACCTGGTGATTTTCTTAAAGAGTACATACGCTACATGTGGCAATATAACCACCAATATGTCTTTGATTCTCTCAAATGGGTTCTGTTAGCTCAGCCTTGAATACAACAATACTACAACCCAAGGAAAATCATGGTTCCTGAAGTGGATGCATTGCAAAAAAGATGAGGCGGTCATCTTTTGCAAGATGACAAACTTATTCCATTTGATATTTTAAAAAAAGAAAACCTGCCAAATGTGCAAGCCAACTATTCCAATTCAGAATATGAGTCATTAGTTTTGGTATTCCTCAACATGCGGCTTCACGTCTACTTATTTGGCAAGAAATTCACTGTTAAAATAGACCATAAGCCACCAGATATAATCTACAGCAAAATGCTAATGAGTGCACCTCTACTTTTTCAGCATCTACTTGTCAGTGTAAAAGGATATGATTTTGAAATGAGATATGAAACAAGTACCAGGATTATTACAACTGATGCCCTGAGCAGATTACTCAACCCACTCAAAAGCTGTTGTATTCTTCTTGAACTGCATATTGGTCGTTTAGAGCATGAATCTGAAACCTTTTCAGGGTTGATTTGTGACACTTTGGCCAGGGACAGTTTAGACAGTTTGAATGAGAGTTACAAAAAATTATTTTATCTACAGAGAGAGTCTGACAATAGTAAAGAAATACCTGAATAGATTCATTCATTTTGTCTATACGGAGACAAACTTGATGTGCTGCAACAAGTCACTTTCAAGAACAAGCAGTCCTAATATCAAAAGCGTTACAGCAAGGTATCATGCTCATGTTACATCAGGGGAACATTGGTACTGAATGCATAAGATGGATAATATATGAATTTGGTTTCCTGGATCAGATATGTCTGATAATAGACTGCAATATCCTGGCAAACCATTTCAAAACATGCCTACTAAGTATCAATACAAAATTATCACCCCACTATCCATTCTTCAAATGATTTAACAGAAAGAATGTTGTGTACCATCATATTATTGATGATTAAATGCTTGAGTACAAAGCAGGTTTTTTACACTGCTTTTCTGCTTTTTGGTGTATAACTAATGGAGAAGGGATCACCATCCCCAGTATAATCTATGCTTGGAAGGCAAGTACAAATGACTTTGCCCAGCACCAATTATCTAACCATTCCGTGACACAGGAAATTTTTCAGATAGAGAACTACCAACAGTGTACTTACCAGAAAGTGTGAGTTAGGTATCCAAATCCAAATACTTGGCTAACAGCAAAGATTGGTTGATATGAAACCAGTGCAGATGGTATAACATCATGACTGAACATTGTGCTACATTGCATGTAGGAACAGAAGCAGGTTCAGACCCAATGTGTGGCACTGTAATGATGCATGCAGTGAGTGAGGTAATATTGATTATGTGGTGACATGGTTTGACTAAGTTGCCAAACAGATGTAACAGAAAGCAATGTGTATATCTCCCAATGGGTATATAATGACCAGACCAGGACAAGTTGACAAACACCATGTTGAAGTTTGAAATGTTAGTCTTGTAAATACTGTTTTATCTATTTTGACTATTATCAGATTGACACCATATACTATATGTACATGGGACAACATCTTATCTCTTGAAAAAGATGTATTCTGTCTCATTGTCAGTTAGTCAGGATACCTTTAAGAGGCATTCTCATGCTATCATCACTACCTCATAACATTTGGCCTGTGAGTATAAAGATCTCATACTCCATATTACAATGGTTCATTTGAAGTATGACACTGTATTACATGCACGCAGCTCTGCCGTAACCTAATACTAGCTCAGACACTGATGTGGCTGACGAGTGTATTCTTTTACATAATAATTAGCTGTAATAGATGTCTGTTGTATTTGTCAATAACATGATATCTACACGTAGTTTCTAATATTACAGGAGATAACATAAGTATGGCTGCACAAAATAAAACACGATTTCAGGAACAAAAACAAAGTTGCTGGAAAAGCTCAGCAGGTCTGGCAACATCTGTGAAGAAAAGATCAGAGTTAATGT
>JAHRHZ010000268.1:32732013-32763842 GCA_024137785.1 Ginglymostoma cirratum | reverse complement strand
ATTGTTATTACATTTCTGATGGGATCTATCGTACACACTGAGTGAGTGACCATGGAGGATGCAGGGGGCTATTAGATAGGATGGAGGGCATTGAGATGGCAAGGGGGCATGGCAACACTCTGAGGAGTGGGTGGAACAAGAAAGGATGTTACGAGTAATGGACTAGAAGGCTTGTCAACCTTTAAAGCAAACAGAACAAGACGTCAGAGAACCAAGGTGAGCATTCCAACCAATCTACCTTGGCACTTGATCAACTGCATGATTGTTTCCAAACTGTTTCTGGAGCTGATCTCTATCCCACCGCTACCTCTCAGAATGAAGGTATGGCGGGTCAGGGCTTTTTCTAAAGAGATGGGTCTATCAAGTTGAGGAAGTTCCCAACTCAAACTTTTCAGCTTAATGGCGAAAATTTGGCCCTAGATCTTTCCCGGAGAGGCAAAAAGCCAACCATTAGAATTCACGCGGTGTATTATTTAATATATTATTTTCTCCTCATGTTTGCTACTATTTTTAAGTTAATCATAACAATTTTAATAATAAGATAGGCAAAATAATTAACTAATACCTTATTATTCAGCAGAGCGTATTAATAGTCAGTTTAAAATCTTTTGTTGCTGTTCCAACATACCAATGCATATGAAGGCTAGTTAAGCCAAAATTTTATTTTAAGTTCTGCTTTTCTTTTAAGGAATTCCTTCAGAAAAAAAATTCTAAAGAAAACTAATTATAGAATGTGTAAATATGAGGCAATCATTAACTAACTCCAGCAACTTGAACCTTGAACCTGATACTATTAATGGTGTTGCCTGTCATATTAGGTGTTAAATTGAGGCTTCCTCTTCACATTCATCTGGCTGTAAAAGATCTCTTGGCACCATTTGAGGAAGATCATGGGGTTTTCAGGTGTCTAAGCCAATAATTATCCCTCAAACAGAAACTAAAATAGATGATCCAGTCATTTATTTCATTGGAGTTTATGGGGCCTCACTGTGCACATATTGACTGCAGAGCCTTTCACATTACAGGAGTAACTATACATTTCACATCGAGTGTTAAATTGGCTGTAACCTTTTTAGTCAAATCCTGAAGTCAGAATGGTGCACGAGAACTGCTGGTTCTTTCAATTAAATCGGTATCTTAACTGGTTTAGCAACATAAAGCAGGAGTTGATGAGTAAAAAAGAAAAGAACTGTGTCTGGAAAGCAGCAACAATACAGTCCTGCAGGGATTTGTTTTGGGTTCCAGGCTTCTCAGATATTAATGACAAACAAAGAATTTTTTTAGAATATCAGGGTTTCCAGTGCTCAGATTGTGCTAGATTCTCAAAATCTTAGATTCTCAAAACGTAAAATTTACTTTATGGACTGTTGAAAGCAACCCTAGAGGGCATAATTTTAAGGTGCAAGGAGAATGATTTAAAAGAGGCCAGAGGGGCAACCTTTTCACACAGAGGGTGGTTCATACATGGAATGGACTGCACAAGGAAGTGGTAGATGCAGGTATAATTACAATATTTGAAAGACATTTGGTCAGGTACATAAATAGGAAAGGTTTAGATGGATATAGGCTAAACACAAGCAATTGGGACTAGTTTAGTTTGGGAAATGTAGTCGGCACGGACGAATTGGAGTGAAGAGTCTGACTCTGTGCTGTATGACTTGATAACTCTATGAAAGAAATGTTATTTGTTTTTATTTCTTTAATTCAATACTTTACTAATTATAAAACTGTAGGGGATGGGAAATAAAGCTACTTCAGTGGCTGAAAGCAAGAAATTATGCAAGAAAGGCTTCAGGATTGTGTTTACCCACAAAGTTGGCAAACTTAAATGATATTATAGAATGTATTCATATGTACGGGCTGTATTGCTAGGCAACAAGAGAAAAGAAATGATTGATAGATGGAATTGCAATGTATTAAGTGGCTGGCATAAGGGAGGATCGAAAGACAGTTTATCAGCTTTCAAAGATAGTAGGAACTGCGGATGCTGGAGAATCTGTGATAACAAGGTGTAGAGCTGGATGAACACAGCCCGCCAAGCAGCATCAGAGGAGCAGGAAAGCTGACGTTTTGGGCCCAGACCCTTCTTCAGAGATGGGGGAGGGGAAGGGGGGATCTGAAATAAATAGGGAGAGAGGGGGAAGCGGATAGAAGATGGATAAAGGAGAAGATAGGTGGAGAGGAGACAGACAGGTCAGAGGGGCAGGGATGAAGCCAGTAAAGGTGAGTGTAGGTGGGGCACCTGTCTGTCTCCTCTCCACCTATCTTCTCTTTTATCCATCTTCTATCCGCCTCCCCCTCTCTCCCTATTTATTTCAGAGCCCCCTTCTCCTCCCCCATTTCTGAAGAAGGGTTTAGGCCCAAAACATCAGCTTTCCTGCTCCTCTGATGCTGCTTGGCCTGCTGTGTTCATCCAGCTCTACACCTTGTTATCTCAGATTTCAACCTCAGCCATGTTCCAGAATCTTTGCCTGTGTATAAACAGGTGGGATTTACCCAGCACCCAGGTTGCAGAAAGGCTGGTAAGAGGCTGGAAAAGTGGTGAGGAAATGCATCAGTGAGTCTCCCCAAGAGAGACTCACTGCTGCTAGCAAGTTTTCCCACGGACAAGGCCAGATGCTGCCTGCCTCCATTCAGTGAACAGCCAATTTAAGTAACAAAGGCATTGACGAGTATTTTTTTTTCTCAGTGTGCTAATATTTTACTCGTGGTGGTGCTGTTGCTCAATATGAGATAGGGTGAGTAAAGTTTTGGAGGGGACCCACCTGTAGCCATGATAGCTTGACTCTCCATCCCCCAGAGATGCACTGCTAGCTAAGCAAGTGGGCCTTTACAGACTCAATGAACCATTTGGAGGGGTGGTCTGCATGCTTAGCCCTATTGATTTGTAATTTTTTTAACCTCTCCAGGGGTTCCTCGAGTTGGAGATGCCCTTTCATTTACTGACTCATTCTCACGCACTTGTCATAGCAGAGCTACTAAAGCTTCAGAGATGTAAGTCAGCTGATTGACCAGCATTTATATTTGCTCTTAGATGGATGGTAAGCTCAAAGACAACAATTAAGAGGCTGCATCTGGTAAAATATTTGAGTTAGCCAGGTTGTTGACAAATGTGAGCATGGAATTTCATTTTCTTCCCCCTACATTCAGGCTCCAGAAGCCCATTGTAAAATCCTGCCAAAGCAAAACTCATCAAAACTGACCGTATAATGTAAGTTTATTTCTCAGTGTCGTACTGAGAGAGTGTTGCATTGTTAAATATGTGGTCGTCTGTGTCAGGTTTTGCTGGGACTCCATCTGTTCCTGCAGGTAGAAGTAAAAGCTCCTGACACATTATTCAAAGAACAAGCAGGAGTTCCTTTACTGTGCTAGACAGCAATTATTTCTCAACCAACACCATCAAAATACATTATCCCATGGAATCATACATAGAATGGTGACAGCACAGAAAGCCAGCCCATCATACATATGCAAATTCTCTGTAAAGCCAACTGAGCTAATTTCCTCACATTTCTCTGTAGCTCTGCAATAATTGTTTTGCACTTTTTCATCCAGTTCCTCTTAGAAAGTAATGATTGAATCTGTGTCGACCAAACTCGCAGGAAGTACATTCAGACTTTAATCACTCACTGCATAAAAAAATTCTCCACATCACCATTTGTTCTTTTGTCAATTTTCTTATACGTCTGTTCTCTTGTTGTGTCAATGGGAGTAGTTCCTGTCTTTCTGCTCTGCCTAGACAGTCCATTTTTTTCTAACATTGTTATAACCCTGTTAATTGACATCTTTCATAAAAAGTGAATTTGCTGTTTATTTGACCAGTGATTGAATTATGATTGTATGAAATACGAAACATGGACTGTGCAACTCTCAAGGAAAGTTCCAGCTGAAGAATGATTTATGAGGGATATGTGGTTTGAATACAGTTCAAAAGTTGTTGTTAATTTGCCCTTGAGAAGGGAAAAATATAGGGAACATTGTAGAACCTTCGTTCAACAGATTAAATGGCTTAAGCAGAAACCACAGAGCAGCATATTGGGTATATATGTGGAAGGAATGGATTACAAAGTCTAAGTGAGGTTTTTCTTAATAAACTAATCTAAACATACATTATTTTCAGATATCTATTCTATGTCAGTACATATATGTCAGTATTTATGCAATTATCTGGGCTTTCATTTATAGTTATGATCTGAACAGGACTTTGCTTAAAAGCTAAAAGCTGCTGTTCATTAGGTTAGTACTGAAGCATTTTTACTGCATACTGTTTAATTTAAACCATATTAAAGCAATGGTGTGTAAAAGATGACTGAAAATGAAGTGCCTAATTACCAGTAGAAACACATTGTTTCAAGAAATTGTAGAAGCTATTCACAATAGTCTTTGTGGTAATAAAATCTTGTAGTGGGCCTGGAAATCGTCATCTATTAAAGTTATATCCCATTGACAAAATCCTCTGCTGAAGACCAGATAGAGCAACAGGTGCACCTGAAACATTGTGAGCTGAAAAAATGGATTTCCCAAGGCCACCATAATTATCCAGATCTAGCTGAAAAATAACGATGAGGCTGATGGTCTACACTGCTATTTATGTACAAATGCAGCACATAAAGAAAGAGTAGATACACAGTTAAATACAAATATCCACATGTTGCTATCTGAGTTGTGCCACCCAACTGTTACCTTTGTAATTTTTTTGTAAATTAGGTATCTCTATCTCTCTCAGTTGTCATTGAAATACTATGAATTATTGGTTAGAAGTTTTTGGTTGGTGTTATTTCCTGCCTGTTGCACTACACTCAAAAAGTTAACATATTGAGCTGGCAGGATTATCAGCAGATGCAAAAGCACACATTGTAGGTGGTAAAGGCAGAACAATCAGAGAAGCTTCTCATTCTCAATTTAGGAATGTTTGGAAACTGGTGTAATCTGATGTTGTGAGTGAAGCAGTGATGGCATGAAAAATCACTCTGAATATTGATTCTGATATCTTCTGTGGCTTGGTTCAGAAAACACCATCGGTATCGATGATAAAAGGGGCAGTCATGTCATTAAACCAGCAGTGCAAGATTTCATGGTCTCTGACAAGTTCTATCTTTTTCTAGGGCTGATTTTAGCACTGCAAGCAATCAAAATAGCTGCAGTAACTTCTGCTTCCGATCCTGCTGTCTTCCTCTAGGCTGCAATTATAAATTGTGTTTTTCGGCATACAAGGGGAACACAAAACAGCATGTGGATCCTTCTTCAAATAAATAGATTGAACTACATTGGTGTTATTGGGCCTGATTGCAAATAAAATTGAGTCAATTGCAAAGAAAATTGTGGAATTTTCTCTGCCACAAAGCTGCATGTGCCTTGAAATAATCATTTTTGGCAAAGTAAATGATATCACAAGTCTCATACAGGAGCTGGCAACAGAACAGATGATCCATCATTTCTGGTTCATCACCATAGTAGCACATTACTGAGTTACTGCCATTGTAAGCACTGTCTCAAGCCATTTGAATTACTGGCACGATGCAAAAATGGTCAATACATTGGAAGGTTGAGCACCCACATTAGCTGCAGCTGGGAAATGCTCATTGAGCTTATCCAAGCAGTAATCCTAAATTTACTGGGTCAGCCAAAATGAGAAAACACATATAACGCCTGGGATAATAGGTACTGCAGATGCTGGAGAATCCGAGATAACAAGGTGTGGAGCTGCATGAACACAGCAGGCCAAGCAGCATCATAGGAGCAGGAAAGCTTGACGTTTCAGGCTTAGACCCTTCATCAGAAAAATCATCAAGCTTTCCTGCTGCTATGATGCTGCTTGGCCTGCTGTGTTCATGCAGCTCCACACCTTGTTATCACATATAATGCCTGGGATGGGATAGCAGACTGAAATATGAAATGGGATTGGATCGGCTGTGATTATTTTCACAAAAGTTTAGAAATTACAAAATTCTAACGGAACTGGACAGGATGAACGCAGGAAGAATGTTCCCAAAGGAGTCCAGAACCAGGGGTCAAAGTTTAATGATTCAAGGTAGGCCAGTTAGGGCTGGGTGAGGAGAAATTTCTTCACCCAGTGAGTGGTGAGCCTGTGGAATTTTCAGCCACACAAAACAGTTGAAGTCAAAAGTGTTCTCAAGAAGGAGTTAGATGTAGTCCTTAGGGAAAGACATCAAAGGTTATGGAGAGAAAGCAGGAACGGGGTACTGAGTTGGGTGATGAATCATGATTGTATTGAATGGTAGAACAGGTTCAAAGGGCTGAATGGCCTACTCCTGCTTCTATTTTCTATGTTTCTAAGTTTCTAAGAATTCCTTGCTAAACGTCAATTGTTTGAATGGCCATCTTAAGTATTTTCTGTGTTTTCTGAATTGATATATACGTTTAAATTAAGTATTACAACTCAGCAGGAGACCATTTGTCAGCAAAACAAAATGCAGCGGTCCGCAGTGTTGTACTGTGTAAATGTCATATGGCTGATTGGATAACACAAAAGCTGCAAGGAAATAGCCTATATGAACAGCTGTGAACATTCTGGCCTGGACCAAACTTTGTTAAAATCAAGAGATAAGCATCCTTTCAAGGAACTCAAGCAGGTGTTCTGATGCCTGAAAGGTCAACTGACTGTGCAGATGTAACACACTTGTGATGTTTGCTGGTGTTTAACTGATCAATTACTGAACACTGGACAGTGCTGAAGGTTGATCATGCAGGCCACATTGTTAGAAAGGAGTATAGGAGTACATGCCATAGAGCAATAGTTAACTAGCTCAGGAACAGGAGTCATCTGATCATCAACTAGTGATTAGGATGGAGCAGGCTGATTGCTTATTTCAGTCTGATCTCCAGACAAGCCTGTCAACCAGGCCACTTGCAATCGTAAGCATTATACAGGAAAGTTGTGATGTATGAAGTTTGTTGTAGTATTTTGTAGCATTTCTTGCTACAGTAAAAAAAATTGTTATACTCTATTGTTGGAACTGCTTTGGGCTTTTGATATTCAGAGTAAACCCATCAGACCCAGGAGGTAGAAATAAAAGCCTACACTTGATACCCAATGTGGCTTCATCTGCAGATCCCTAGGCAAAGAAGTTAAGAGATTTACCAGGAAAGCTGTATCTTAAGTTTAGTCTTCTCTAAGCACAATGCTGTCAGAACAGTAAGTGGCAGTGTCATTAGATCAAGAGGAGCCATGATTTTGTATCATTATCTTTGTTAGTCTCTTAGTCTGCACATCTTTCTATTATTTCACGCTTATCCTGCCTTGGGCTTCTTCCACCCTCCTTTGACCATGATGTCCTTCCAAGTCCCATTCCAATCATTTGCCCAAGTGATGCAGACCATTCTTTTGGGTTCCAGGTGCTGAACTCCTGCAGCTCAATCTCTGCCTCCCACCTACAGGATAAGTAGTTCTTCCCATTGAATTTGAGTGAGAGACTGACAGTGCCATTAAATATGTGGTGAGCTGGATGGTTTGCCAACTGCCTCAACCCACTCGTGCTGAAGGTTAAGATCGGCCCCAAAAACTCTACTGCCTGACCATGCAATCAAGTATGCCCTCCGTCTGTAAATTCCGAGCAACATTTCCATGTGATTTGGACTTACAAAATAAGATTACTTTCCCACAGGTCTATTACTTGTGGTATAAACAACTGGATGAAAAAAGCAGTTTCTGCTTTTATGCCACCAGATTGGGATTGGAGTAGTCAACACTCAGTTCTAAAAATGGAATTAAAACATATTATCAGCAAATAATTCAATGCAATTTATGAGTAAGATGATAAAGCTTACACAGATTTGTCTCATTGCCAACTTCTTCCTCTGTAGCTGCACATTAAAGTACTTCATTTGATAATTAAATAGAATTTTGCTTTTATTGCTGTCAGAAATGCTCCATGAAGGTTAATTTCCATTGCCTTTTTGAATGGACATTTGTCCTGCTTTTATGCTTGTAGAGAAACTGGCATACTAACCCCAGCTAAAATGAATATTCCACATCATCTTTTCATTATGTTGTAATACTTCATGCATTTATGAACACATTGTGTTCGTGATCTCTAGAAGACCTCTAAATTGATAACAAACAATTCTGGTTTTATTGAACTTAGTTGCTGCAAAGTAACAATGAAGATGTTATTATATTTAAAATGCTCTTGTTCCGTTGTCCTTTTCCAATTGTAAAATAATAAAAACAATTTTAGTCAGGCTTCTGCAGTGATGATAACATTTTAATCATGAATTCAGACTCTGGCAAAAATTGGGTGGTTGGGGTTGAAGTGGATGTCAATAAGCCATGTAGAATTTTCTTGTGCATGGCCAGTTTTTCCATTGCGCTGTGCATTTAGTTGTTAGCCCACAATAGGTTGCAACCAACCTCACAAGTGCATAGCTTAGCGGGGAGATCAGTGGATGATAAAATGTATACTCCTGGGAATTTTAGCCCAAACACAACTAAATAACTGTTGAGCCAGAGTGGCATTTACGGCACCATCACTGGGGATTAACTGGACTCCTGCACTCAGGGATTGCAATAGGGGGGAAAGGGAGGCCAAAATAGAACTGCTGTTCATCCTAGACAAAGTGAAAGCAAAATTAGTATTTTCCAGGTTTCTTCTGATCCTGGCACCTTTTGCCAACATATTGGTCTGGCAGAGCTCATAATGTCTAGCTGGTGCAGACCTTCGGTTAAAATTGCACTCAAGTCCTAATTATATTATTTGGACCTGATCTTCATATTTAAAGAAGGACCACACTATTTCCTGGAATGTGTTACCCCCACTTACTCCAAACAGCAGGTTAAAATTGAAAACGACGCATAGGAGTCTGAGTTGCAGTAGCAATTTCAATTGCCTCTCCAGTTGACTTGCCGTGTGCTTGCCATGAAGAAAATTAGCCCTTGGGTTCTGAAGATTGTATATTCATTTGTGTTATCGCTCATGGCCCTTTAAGAGACATACTCATGATATAATCAATGCATCATTGCATGTGACCTGAAGGTATAAAGGTCTTTCCTTACATTGGAGTCACTTTGAAGAGTGAGGCTCTGTTAGAAATTTGCTGCCCAGTTTTAACATAATACATTGGTATTAGCCCAGAAACTTTGATATCTGGGGAATGTAATGTTTGTGTATAACGATTAGTTGTGATCAATGTCAGTTTGATTTTTCAATACAATGATATCCAAGCCCAGTTTCTTATGTTCTGGGACATAACATAGGCATTGTTACATCAGGTAAGATACCCAGCTGGATGCAAACTCACAACAATGAATGCCTATGTTTAAATGAAAATCGCAAATATTTATCTGGTTTAATTGCATTAAATGATCTGAAGTTAAGCAAAGGAATAACTTTAAATTTTACATTTATAATTGTTATAATATTATACAATAGTAACTTATATTTTAGGTGTTAATGGCAGATTGAGATTGTTGCCTGAAATGGATTTTGAGACTGCAACTCAAAGTGTCAATCTAAAACGTTCGGTGCTCTAACTTAGAAAGTACAGTACGAAATGATCTGTCATCCATCACTGAGTAGTACAAGAAACTCTTTGTTAAAAAAATGTTTAAAGAATGTTTAATTTGATTCTTTGCTAGTTTAAGAGACTTCTCTGCATCCATCAAAAATGGTCATTTGTGCTTGAGTTAATATCTGTTTGTATGCTAAACAAGTGGGTATTTGTTTTCTCAAATAGCTTTGTCACAGTTTGTTTCTAAAATCAATGACAATCTTAAGTCACTACTTTTGTCCAAGAGTCAAGTCAACGTTTTTTGAAATTTTTGAAAGTTGCAATTCGTTGTTATGCTGTCTTTCTTCAGGGTGGTAATGGTTTGGCGGTATTATCACCGGACTGTTAATCCAGAGACCCTAGGTGATGTTCCAGGGACCCGAGTTTGAATCCTACTATGGCAGATGGTGGAATTTGAATCCAATAAAAATCTAGAATTAAGAGCCAACTGATAACCTTGAATCCATTGCGGATTGCCAGGAAAAAAAACCCCTCTGGTTCACCAATACCCTTTAAGGAAGAAAACTCCCATCCTTACCTGGTCTGACCTTTATGTAACTCCTTACTCACAGCAATGTGATTTACTGTTAACTGCCCTCTAGGCAATTAGGGATGGGCAATGAATGTTGGCCTAACCAGCAATGACCTCATTCCATGAGTGAATAAAAAAATCCCCTTTAGCACTTATTGGCTTGTGTAATATTAGAATATTAGTTAACAAGCTGTTACATGAAAGCAGCTATTGTGAGCATGTGACATCAACATGAAACACTTTATACTTCCTCTGGCTTCAAAATATGCAATTAACCATGTTCAAGGGACAAAAAGAAAACACATAAATTCGAAAGGGCAACCCTTTGACAAGCTCACAATTTGTGTTTATCTTAGAAGGTTAAAAACTTCTCACCATTGCTGACACGTTATGGAGAATATCTCCAGAAAGATGAAACAGTTTAACTCCTGAAATGTTGAATGTCACTGGATTCTGAGATTTCCCCAGCATTATTTTAAATAGTTTAAAAAAATTCATCCAAATACTTCAGTAAGATAACTCTACAGAAATTTTCCCTGGGTTGGTGAGCCAATGTGACTGCTAAACCTTCTCTTTCTAATCAACTTGTCCAGAGATGTTATTACACACTTCTGGAGCAGGTGGGACCTGAACTGGGCCTCTCGGTCCAGGGTTAGGGACACTACCACTGCACTAAACTAGGGTCCTTAACACTAATCCTCTTGGCCATTCTGAATATGCATTAAATAAAATCTTGCTTTTTCTTGCACAAATGCTTATGTGGGCTGCAAGCAGTAGAAGAAATAAAAATGGTCTCTTTGATCTTTAATAAATGTTTTAATTAATGTTGTAAGCCCTTAATTAGCTGGAAAGTCCTCTCATGCATGGTCTTGAAAGGTGAGATATAATTGCAATTTTTTGTTTTAGTTGCTGCTTGGGTTTCAAAATTGAATGAGTGGATCTGCCCAAATTTTTGTGGAGACTGGAAATATCTCTGTCTTGGCCAAAATAGAGCCCGTGTCCAAATTCTGCATGTGCCACCCCTAAAACCCAGGACTCACCACTTTCTCGGGTGGAGGGGGATTGGTTGACACAGCTGAAGAATGTATTTTGCATATGCATAACTCAGAGGCAGTGGCAACTAACAATGTTGCTATATTCAGATTAAAACAATTTTTGCCCAGATTTCTCAAACAATTTAAAAGACCTACTGCATTCCTTGGAAGAATTGGCACCTTTTTGGAAAGATACAAAACATTTAACCATGTACGACAGAACTCCCACAATTTATATTGCAGCAGTATGGCTGACAGCCAAAAGGGAGTTGGAGGGTGAAACCTGTGGGAATAAAAAAGCAGATTTTGGCTCTTCCTGACTGAAATGCCCAGTTGGCAGGAAGAGGCTGGTCGGGTAAATGGAAGCTGCAAGATGGGAATGGCACCTTCATACATTCCCACTATACAGATGGTTGAAGTGAAGCTAGAGGGCGGGACCAAGGCCAACGGATTGAGGTAGCGCAGTGTGCAATAGGCAGGTGGAGGAGAATGACAGGCAGGCTTTATCCTGAGGTAAAGAACTGTAGAGGTCAGAGCTGAAAATAATTGAAAATTTATTGGCAATCTGTCAATTTTCACATCTTGCATTGGCTCTCAACGTTATTATCATGCTGAACTGTTTATGCTACTAGCTCTTTCAAGGCCTGTATGATTTCTCATGGTTAGCTCTATCAAAGCAGTCACAGATGCCCTCTTTGCCCATGCAGGCAGCACATAAACTTCTTGATGGCCCTTTGCATCTGTGGTGCCACCTCCAGGCAGGTTGTAGAACTAATGGCTTTCATCAAGTCGAGGAGCCTATCAACTACATTGCCAGAAGTGCACCAACTTATCAATCTCATACCTCGGTAGACAGGAAATTCATCAGGAACAAAAACAAAGTTGCTGGAACAGCTCAGCAGAAAATGTCAGTTTATATGCAGAAAATAGGGAGGTGGGTGGTATAGGGAGTAAACGATAGGAGAGAGCCTTAAGAGAGAGGACAGTTGGACAGACGCAGGAGTTGAAAGCGATCAGGTTGGGAGGATAAATACTTGTTAATGGGGACTGTTAGTGACTAACAACAGGTAGTGTGTAATGGCAGGCTATGTGACAACAAGGCCTGGTGTGTGGGGTAGGGAACATGGGAGAGTTTAGGTCCTAAAATTATTGAACTCGATATTGAGTCCAGAGGGCTGCAGGGTCCCCAAGCGGAAAATGAGGTGTTGTTCTTCCAGCTTGCGTTGAACACTACAGCAAGCCAGAGACACAGATGTTGGCCAGGGAGCAGTGTGGTACGTTAAAGTGGCAGGCAACAGGTTGTTCAGAGAAATTAATCAATTGTGTGTGAGTGCAAATAGTGTAATCACACTAAGGTGTTTCTGCACATACGCCTTCTACCTGATCATTTATCTGGAGAAATTTACATCTACTTTTGCAACTGGAGGTTGCAGAACCTGGACCAATAACTATAACATGGAATAAGGCAGTAAATAAGGAAGATGCAGTGCAGGAGGAAACTGCCATTGTCCATGTTTAGGGATTTGACATGAGGAGAGGATGGAATGACCAATTGAAGGGCAGGTCCATGTAGCCAAGGCTGATACTTTAACAAGAAAGAATTATTACTTGCTATTCCACATTATGTTCACTGAGGCTCTTGAAACATAATAATTTACTTCACCCAGTCTGTGGTTACCTGTTTTGTGGTAGTAAAACTTTACTATTGAATCAACGCATCCTGGGGAGATACTCAACCCTAACAAGACAGTAAAGCAGCAGCAGACTGTAAATCACATAACTAACATGGTTGAAACCATGACCACCTGAACTTATGACTTCAGCGTAAATACATCTTCACAAAAGACCTTGACAACCTGGGCCCTGCACTTTTGTTATGGCTCTGATCTTCCTCCTCACATTGGTCAAGAGTGCCAGTAGACAGTAGAACTTGATTCACATGACCTTCAGATATGACCGCATGTGTCAAAGGCACTGCACATTATACAAGATGAGGTCACACTGGTTTTAGAAAAGTCATCTCAACTGCCTTCCACACTATTCATCTACACCACTGTCCAAATTCAGGAATGAGAGATATCTGTAACAAGCAGTGGTCAAGACACTCAGCCCCTCTGCAACTGCAAATTCGACCAGTCAGAAGGCAGAAAGTTCCAATGTTATGGGGGACCATGCAAGCATGCTTCCCTGTATAATGCGTAGCAGCTTGGCATGCAGAAATTTTACTGTTTAACACTGCTGAGCTGCTGACTGCCCACAGTACAACATTCATACTTGAAGTGTAATAATAAACTATCTTTAAGTTAGGATCAAAAGTCAAATCCATCATTAATAGATAAGAAATGCTGCACAGAGCATCTTAGTTGACAACCCTTTCTGTATTATGACACTTATTGGTGGTCTGGAGAGAAATCATTTTTTCACTGCTGGACAGGTCAAAACCACATCCTTGGCCCTGATGGTGTTAGCAAGAGATGGATTTCAACACACAATCATCAATGATCAAACTCTGAGCAGACTGCTTCAGGCTCATGAATAAGTCTTGTACTCTTCATTAACAGTTGATCTTGCAACGCCTTCAGATGATGCTACATGTGTCGTCCATAAGATCAGCCATTCTCTCATGGTTGGAGGTCATGTAGTGAGTCTCAAAGACAAGGTCAAGCTCAGTACCAGCATAAACACCTCCATATGCACTATGTAAACTCGCAATATCTCAAGGAACTGTTGTGTACACACATCTGCTGATGGCCCAAATACTGCAGGCCGCAGACATAAGTGAGTTAAATGAAAAACAAAAGTTGAAAGACATACGGACCAGTCTCTCGGGGATATTCGTGAAAAATGAATTGTGGAAGGCTAATAATTGAACAAATGATTTCAGGATGTCTGGCTTTTGCAGGTTAGTTGAAATCTTTTGTTCTGTTCCTTTGACAATGGTTGACTAGCAGCTCTCAGACTGAGAGAATCATTTTACATGCAATGAGGCTGTTCTTCCACTATGACCTTAACAACACGTTCGCACTTGAATCCAGGCCAGTGCATTAGAACTCCAATCACTAGCACATCTTTTTCCACAAGCACACACAAATTAGTGTTGTAATCATTTTTTATCCCTCCTTTTGTACATTCGTGGAAGGGGAAACAGAAACAAAAATGTCTGCAAGAAGTGGATTCCTGCTGAAATATAGCCCCTTTGTTATTTCTTCTGTTTACATCTCTCTTTGATTTCCTGATATTCTACGTGTGCAACATCCCTTGACAGCCACACACGACTTTGCCAGGCAGTGCAAAATTTATATCTGCAGTCTTTTTGACTGTTACAGTCCTCTTTTAAGAACATGGTTTGTGTTTCAAAGTTAAACATTTCCATACCACTTTGGGGCTCTGATCTATTATCATAACACAATAGGAGAGCAAAACATTGCCGATATTGGAGATCTAAAATACAAACAGAAAATGCTAGAAAATGCCAGGCAGAGTCTGTGGAGAGGGAAATTGCCAACACTTCAAGCCCACAATCAGCATGAGTTCTGATGAAGAGCTGTGCACGTGTATCCATGTCCCATTCCTGATATTTCCCTGTCGCTTCAAGATGCCGTGCTGCCTCTGAGTCACACTGTTGTGCCATAACAGTGTGCAGTTCTGAAGGTACGAGTCAAGGCTCAATTACACTGCTACACCCTTAAGATGCCAGGCAGAATGGCAGGGGTTTGTGGTTAATGTGGTATGTATCAATCATCCCTAAGGGGTTGTAAACTTTCTATTGTGTCAGTGCAGGATATCGTTAACAGTTGAAATGCCTAGTTGCTGCCAAATCAACCCATGTTTCAGGTGAAGCTTTTCCAGTGTTTACATTGTGAAGTGTTCTCCTTCATTGCAATAGTCAGCAGTGATGACTGTTCTTCCTATTGAAAACCTATGATGTGCCATGTGTGCCAGTGTCAGCAACCATTTTGCACAATAACTGTTGGTGCTCAACTGACAGTTGATTTGATGCTCCTCCAACACTTTTATCTACATCCCACTTCAGACCAGTGACTGTTACTCATATACCTTTTAAGCCCATAATCAGTCAAGCTACACTGAGCCTGCCCCATGTCTCCATTAGTTACAGGGTTGATAGACCTGGCTTCAATCGGCCCTGGCTTCTTGCCCCCAGCTGGAGTTTCTCCTGGTAGGGTTTGCAAAGTTGGTATTTTTCGTGATCGTGCATCCAACTTAGGACTGAAAATTTATTTGTGAAATGCTGAAATGCCAAGTTGATAGATCACAAAAAAGGTGAAAATCTATTGAATGAGGAGTTATTTTAATTGGTACATTAGAGCTGAGTGATGTGAAATAATTTTTGCTGTTTTTATTCTTCAGATAAATGGTATAAATAAATGGTATAAATGTGATAAATAAAAAGAAGCTTAGAATGTTGTTTATCCAAGAATTATGAGCTACTAGGGGCGAGAAAGCGTTGCTTTTAAAGCTAGTTGCAATTTCGGTGAAGAATTGACTAGTTAACTACATTAAACAGCAGCAAATCACAATGGCTAAGTAACAGACTTACTGCATTTTTAACAAAAACTGGATGTTTATGCTTACAGTTTAAAGACTTGAGTTCGTTGTTTTGGGACTGTGGTGAACCACACTTCAGTAATTAAAAGTTTTCATTCTACAAGTAAATTGATCCTCTGAATGCCTTTCATTCAATATAAGTAAATTTATATTTATAATATCAAGCCATCCTCACCTCTAACCAGTACACGTGAGCAAAGCAATATGAACCTTCAAAGATAAGCATTTTCTTTAAAAATACATGTATTGACTTCCCTTGTGAAGAGTTACAGAGGAAAGGAATTTTCAGATTTTACAAAACTTACAGGCATTCATACCATGGCTTTAATAATGCAGTTGCTCATGAAAACCTGGTCCATGAGTTATTATTCTAACTTCAAATTATTTTGTGCGAGATCAACACTAAATGTACATTCTCAATTATATACAGGAGGATTTTGAGATTGCATTTTATTTATTTGTCACACAGAACTACTGTGACGTACAACTTCTAGCCTTTGAAAGTCACACTTTTATTTCTTCTTTCTCCTTCAGCCCCATCCCCTGGAAGTGGCAAGAATAAACATGACTAGAATTGCCACTTTGTGTGGCCTAATGTTCCAACCAGTTCAGCTTTGTAGCCAGGCAATTGTCCGCAAGCAATGAATTGAAGCTATTGATGTTAATTCTAAACTCAGAAGTGGGTGAGGATCCCATAATGCCCTGAGCTGCCAATTTCAATGATTGTCCATCCACTTAGAACGTTAGTGGCTCTGTGCCCATTCCCCTCCAATGAGGTGTTCAGATTCTAAAATTACTGAACTGGATATTGATTCCTTCTGGAACACTTCATTCCATGTCTTTTACCATATCTCCCCCCACCCCTCCACTCACCACACCCCAGGCCCTGTCATGGCACAGGCTGCTTTCAGGACTGCCAACATATTTACAAAAACTTATGGCACCCGTTATCAGCTTCGCTCTCTCGTTTTCGCACTCTATTTCATCTCAACCAATCCGCTTCCTCCTTTCTTCCTTCAGCATATAAACCAGCTGCTAACGATTCTGAAGTAGAGTCACAGGGCTTGAAATGTAACCTCTGCTTTCTCTCTGTGGATGCTGCCAGACCTGCTGAGTTTCTCCAGAAATTTCTGTTTTGGTTGACCATGTTTAGTTTATCATTCTTCCTTTCTGGAATATATCTTTGCTGTAAGTCACAACTTAGTTTCTTTAATGTCTGCTGTTGTTCCTCAACCATCTTTAATTTCAGACTATTATGCAATTCCACACTTAGTAAATGGTAGTAATGGTTCTACATTTTGTCATTTCTAGCTCTTCGAGAGGTTTATTTTTTGCTTTTTATCTCCTTGTTGCATCCCCTCTGTCCTGCAACCTTTTTATTTCATTTAATCACTCCAGTCTTCCAACCTATCCTTTCCTTTTTGTTCTTTATGAAACTCCATCTTTCACTGCTATTCTGCTTGTTTAAAATCACTTGTGCATCATTTTTTTTCATCATTCTGATGAAAAGTTATTCACCCAAACTGCTAATTCTTTCTCTCCCTACAGATGCTGCCTGACATACTGAGAATTTCTAGCATCTTATTTCAGATTCCCAGCATCCACAGAATTGTGGATATTTTATTGACATCCTAAATATGTCTGCCCTTCATAGAAAGATGGAATATATTTTCTTCCCATTCTGTTCAAGTCCCCTTCCTCATCATATCTTGTTTTTACTGCATTATTACTGGTTTTCACAGGAATTGAATTTTAAAATCCATCTCTCTTTTGCTTTCGAAAGGTACATCTCGAAGTTTCCACGTGTCGTTTTATACATCTCCATTACTATTTCTAAACTTAATTTGTCCATCTGTATCTGCTATTGGCCAACTGAATTATACCTGATGAGACTTTCTTTCACATTGCTTCCTGTAAAGGCACTGTCACAATCTCCCAGTTTCTCCTCCTCCATCACATCTGTCCTGAAAAAATAATCATTTCCACACAGTGCTTCTGTATTTTTTTCTTTCCTCAACCGAAGAATCCACTTCATTGTATGTGACAGCCAAGGCTCTCAGTTGTGCCCATTCCCAATTCCTGCACTTCTGCCCTCACTCATTTCACTCACTCTCAAAACCATGTTAGGAAGTCTTTGCCCATACCTGCCACTGGACCAATTTTGCACATTCAATAGATCATTCTTCACCATTTTTCCTACTTGCAGTACAATGTCACCATCAAGCACATCTGCATTCTCTTCCCTTTCAGTATTCCAAACGGACATATACCTCACAATGCCTGGTTTAGTCTTCCATGTCTTTGCTGAACACTTTCACTCAGTCCTAAGGTGTGACACCTAGCTTAGGTGACTTGTAAGTGTAACTTTCAAGTTCACTCTACTCTCACATCTCAGTACTTGGTCTCCCACAAGTCAGGAAAGCTCAAAAACTTGAAGAACAGAGCCTCATCTTATTAGACGCCACAATTTTCTGGACTTCACATTGTGTTCAACAACTTTAGAGTATCAAAACCATTCAAACTTTCTATTAAATGATTCTGACCTTTCCATTTTCTACTAATCTGCCCATGTTTTACAATTTTACTGCCCCAGTTCCACTGACTTTTTGTCTTGCAGTCTCACCTTTTTCTCATGTGGTCACTCCTGCCTTCCACCATATTGTTAGTCTTTTTATTCGGCTATCTCAATCCACATTCCCCACTAGCTGTCATGCTACCATCACCACTTCCCTTACCCTGGCTTTGTATATATTTACAAACTGTTAAATCTCTGCAACCTGTTTAGGGATGCTGCATACACATAATAAGCCAAATGTAAGATTCCATGTACCTTTGGCATTCGGGAACACCAAGTCACCTGGGCAGTAACATGTGTGATAAATATGTTTCTTCTATGAGCAATGGCTCACTTTGTTCTGCAATTGTAGAACCTTTTTAGACAGTCTTTAAACTACTTTGGTAATCTTGGCACTCAATAATTAATGCACATCTTTAAAACTCATGATTGGCTGTTATGTCTGCAGATATGTACAGATATTTCAGACATTTTTCACAGCTATGGGACTGAATTCAAAATGTGTAATTTCATGGAATTGTTAACATTGTTCATTCAAGCATTTTGCATACGATTGCTTGGTCTGTGTATCAGCCTCTGTTTTTGTCGGATATTTATTGAATCTGACAGAAGGATGTCAGCAGTAACAAAAGATTAGCAGAAGAATTTTGGTCAAATTTCTAGATTTGACACAGAAAAAATCAGCTATGCAAACCTGATGGCTCGGAATTTCCTCCGAGCTTAGACTTACCTGGGATCTGCTCCAGCTTTGCCATTAAAACTCCACTGGGAATGTGACAAAAATTAGGCTTTTGGCAAAGTCGCAGTGGTAGGATAGGAATTCCATCCCTAGTGTTGGTGTCTTTCTGAGAAGATGGTCTGCTCAGGGAAAATATAGTGACCTCAAATTTTCTGTAAATGACCTACAGCAGTGTTAGCCCTTCAGAGAGAGCGAAGAATTAGAGCAGCTGGTGGTCTGCAAAGGGAATTATTCATGGCTTTCCTGTGATTGCTCATTGGCATCCCGAATGGTGAGGTTATTAGTGCAAAACTGCGCAAAGCAGATGTTTGCAGCTGTGCTATTTGGAGATTTTTGTGCAGCCTTTCCAAGGATTCTTCAGGGAGAAGAACAGGCAACAGAACACTGGTAGTTGTCTCTTGTTATTGTACTAAATCGACTGAGCAACTGACACCATGCTTTCTTATTCATGGAGAAGACAGTCACAGTAAATGGCATACTAATTTGGTGCTGCCCTCTTCATTTAGGTGATGATTACTAGCATGGTCTTGTCAGGACAAAAGTCCTGATGCTCTGCGTGATCAAATGGTTAATGGATTGAAATAACGACTTTTACTTGCAAATAGAAAGAAAGAGCTCAGGTTCTGGAGTCCAATATAGCCTACAGACTCAAACAAAAAAAAGAAATTACTGAAGCAACTCGGCAGGTCTGGCAGCAGCTGGAGAGGGAAACAGAATTAATGCTTTGAGTCCCGTGACCTTTCTTTAAAATTGATAGAAGGTAGATGAAAGCCGTTTGACAGAGGACAACCTTTTCAAGGGTGTTTTCCTCTTACAGCAGTCCAGAGCTCTAGGTGCACAGTATCCTGATGTTCCAAATGTCCTTCCTAAACAACAAAAGTTGTGAAAGGCACTGTTATGTGAAGTCATCAGGACCCTGGAGCAACCTTACAATGACGTCATGTTATATGCATCACAAGTGCCAATTACATAGAATGTGAGGAGTTAGAAAACTCTGGAAAAAGATTGCAACACTGGTGTCTAGAATGACAGAATCTTGACAGAGCATGGACATGAACACACAAAGAAGACTGATCCTGACATGATGTAACTATAAGTCAGATCTTGATGTATTTATTTTAATTGTGTATATCAGTATTTGGAGTTAATCTATAATGAATATTGTTACTTTGAAGTATTAGCATGAAGACAGTTTTTGATTTTGTCTTCTCTTCAACCTGATTGGACCCCACTTGGAGTAGTGTGAGCAAATCAGGGCACCACATCTTAGGAAGGATAAGTTGGCGTTGGAGGGAGCACAACATAGGTCTATTAAAATGTTACTTGGATTAAGTTATAAAGAGAGATTGTACAAATTAGGACAGTTTGCTTCAGAGTTTAGAAGGATGAGGGGTGATCCGATTGAAGTCTTTAAGATATTAACAGAAAAAAACATGGTAGGTAAAGATAAACATTTTCCACTGGTTGGAGATTCATGACCTAGGGGGCATAGTCAGAAAGAGGAGAGATTGTTACGAAGCATGTCAACATGCAAAGGCTGGTAGAAGTTTGGCACTCTTATCCACAAATGGCAGTTGATGCTGGATCAGTTGTTATGTTTAAATTTGAGATAGATCATTTTTTTGTTCAGCAAATATATTTACGTATATGGGCCAAAGGCAACCAATCAGCCATGGTCTCAAAGGGTGGTGAATCAGGCTCAAGGGGCTAAATGGCCTACTCCTGTTCCTATGTTCCCGTGTCTTGCATCAAATATGTAGCGTGGTATCAAACTATGTGATCATAGAAGCATGACAAGTTATTATTATTCTGGACATTTTAATCTGCAACTACTATAGATCTCATTTCAATCTTTCCAGGCAGCACAAGTTTGCTTCCCAGACCCCTGGCTCTCTTGCTTGTTGGCCTAGAATGTACATGGTGGTTTATGCTGTTTGTGGCACTTTGGTTAAAGATCATGAGCCATAAGAAACGGTGATGTCTAGAAGCCATCTGTGGATTTTTATTTTAAGGGGGCAGGATGGGTTGTACGATTGAGTTAAGAGGCCAAAGAAGCCTCATGTATATAAGTTATTTACACAGAACTTCCTCTAGTCATCATTCCCTATCAGTTATACTGATGGAATGAGGTCCATTCCCATTTGCAAAGCGAAATAGATAGTTTGTCGGACTTATTATCTAATTAAACCATTTTGTTATTTCCCTTTTTATAATTCAAAAGGCTATGAATTGGATAAATAGTTGAAGGAGAATATGTTACATAAAAAGGGGAAATAACAGAAGTAAGACTAACTGGATTGCTCTTTGAAAGTTCTATCACAAACTTGATAGTCTGAATGTCAGTGTTCTGTGCTGTATAGTTCTGATTTTTTAGAAGGAAACAGAAAGGGTAACACAGTGCCTAGTGCTTAGAACTGCTGCCTCACAGTGCCATGCGTCCAGGTTTGGTTACAGCCTTGGGTCATTGTCTGTGGATTTTCCATGTTCTCCCCATGTCTGCGTGGGTTTCCACTGGGCACTCCAGTTTCCTCCCACAGTCCAAAAACATGCAGATTAGCTGAATTGGCCATGCAAAATTCCCCCATAGTGTCCACAGAAGTTCAGGTTAGGTGGATTAGCCACGGTTAATGTGGGGTTATGGGGATGGAGTTGGGGGTGGATTGGGTCTGGGTGGGATGCTCTTTGGTGCAGACTTTCTTGGGCTGAATGGCCTCTTTACTCACTGTAAGGATTCTGTAATTCAATGAAATCAGTGATCTGACAATTGCATGATAGTACTCCACTCTAATTTGTATGGCTGTGTGAAATGACATTATTAGAGAAGCAGAAGCCGAAGTCATGACTCAGCTTCATACCACACACAGTACTTGTATAGATTAGTATGGTTTCAGACCTTCTTATAGCAGGCCACAGACATGTCGTCTCATCTCCTTGGTGAAGCACATTCTTCTTATGTAGACGTCTTCAGAGATTCTGTGGTGACCTACAGAGTATATGTGTTCTTAAATGACCTGGTGCTCTGTTTGCAACTCAAATGTTGCTTGAGCTTGGTTAGCTCCATTCTGTACAAGTTCCCCTGCTCCACCAGGGAATGGTTTGTTCATAGGAAAAGACATATGTCTGATATTTAAGAATATTCCTGTGGTCTTTCCCTGTTAGATGTGGGCCCTTAGAAAATAAACAAATGGAGAAAAAAGTTGTTTAATAGATTTCATATGGTCAAGAAATCATTCAATGAAATGTTATGACATTTCAACTTTAAAATCTGATTTTGGCAGCTGCCGCATCTCATATATTCCATTTTAACTCGGGAATACAATTAAAATATGAGCCCACAAAACTAGAAACTGCTTCTGGCTTTATCTACTTAAGTCATGTGAAAGCCAATGAGAACTCACTTCTGGCTCATGAGAAAGGGCAGAAAAATGGGAGTAGACTTGAATGAAATACCTCTGCCCCAATTTCCACATGAAATAAACCCATGTCTGCTAAGAATTGGCAAACCAATTTACTCCTCCAGCTGAAACGTTCAACAGCAAGCTACCAGTCAGTTGAGAAATTACATGCCATCATATTTCCATTTTTAGCTCCATAACCTGCCCAAATCTATCTGTCACAAGATTCAAACAACAGGATTTAAGTGCCCTTAATGCATGTTGTGAAGAAATGAGTTTGTTTTCATAGCCAGTGGGAAAAAATAGGCCAGAATTTATTTGCACTTAACCCATCTGAGACCCTGAGCACACTCTAGACTGAGGAAATAAGCACTCCTTCATTTGTTCCGTACAAATGAGCTTTCTAATGAGCAAGCTTGAGAGTTACAACTTGCTTTTTGTTTGCTTACAGGATTGGTTAGCACAGGTACAACAATGCACAGTAAGTAAATACATGACTTTATTACACATTATTAGTGGCTGATTTTTTAAAAAAATTGCTCGTGGGACATGGGTGTCACTGGCTGGCGGGCATTTATTGTCCATCCCTAGTTGTCCTTGAGGCTAATGGTGAGCTGCCTTCCTGAACCACTGCAGCAGATAATGCCGGTAGGGAGGGAATTCCAGGATTTTGACCCAGTGGCGGTGAAGGGATGGGGATATACTTTGTAGTCAGTATAGTGATTAGCTTGGTAGGGGGGATCTTGTTGGTGGTGTTCCCATGTTCTAGATAGCAGTGGTCGTGGGTTTAGAAGCTGCTGTCTAAGGATCTTTGGTACATACCTTTCAGCTCTCTCGCTTCCTGCACACCCTCTCAAATTGTGCCCTTTATGTTATACTGCCTCTCCATGTTCTCCAAGCATCACCTCACACTTCTCTGCATTGAACTTCATCTGCCACATATCTGCCCGCTCTCTAACATCAGGCCGTTGCTCCCAGTTTTGGTACTACTCCGCAGATGTTAGTGAGGAAGAATTTGTGGCTTGACAAGGCTGTTCTCGCTATTATTGTCATTGCTGTTTTTGGTGCCAAGGTTAATGCTGGATGGTTTGGATTTTTTTTTGCTGCTCTTGAGACATTGTAGTGATTGATACAACTGAGTGGCTTATTTCAGAGGGTCTGGAGTCACATGCAGACACATTTTCTTCTCTGAAGGACATTTGTTAACCAAATGGTTTTTCTGACAAATGGAGATGGTTTCATGATCATCATTAAACTCTCAATTCCCGATGTTGAATTCAAATTCCACTATCTCCATGGTTGGATTTGAATCTGGGTCTCCAGAACATTAGCTGTATTTCTGGATTAATAGTCTTGTGATAATACCATTAAGCCATTGCCTCCCCTGATGTCAAGTGCTTAGATGACCAACTACTTAGATTGAATTCTGATTTATCTGATAAAAATCCCAGGAGAAATGTCTTGGCTTTCCGTGAAATTGTGTAATTTACTAATAGGTTTATTTTTATTGCAGAAAATTTCCTCTGTAAAACCTATGCCAGTTGTTAGTTTATAACCTAGTGCTCACCTATGTATTATTGCAGAATATTGAAGCTGACAGTGTAGACTGAAGCTTGCATAGAAGGTAGGTCAACTAACAGGGAGCAAAGACTTAGTCTTATTCAGGGTGGCAGGATATAATGTGTAGAGCTGGATGAACACAGGCTGGGCAGCATCAGAGGAGCAGGAAAACTGACATTTCGGGTTGAAGAAGTGTCCAGACCCGAAACGTCAGCTTTCCTGCTCCTCTGATGCTGCCTGGCCTGCTGTATTCATCCAGCTCTACACCTTGTTATCTCAGACTCCAGCATCAGCAGTTCCTACTATCTCTCAGGATGTAATGTGTGATGTGCCACAGGGTTTTGTGCTGGGCCTCAACTTCTGCCATTTTCTAAGAATGATTTTCAAGAATGGATGAAAGGTACGGCATCAAATTTGCTGATGACACAAGGTTAGGTAGGAATGTAAAACAAAGGCAAAAAGTATATAATTATGTTGTGAAGGAATTTAGATCTGGCAAAAGATGCATAATATGTACAAACGTGAAACTGTCTATTTTAGCCCAAGAATAAAAAAAAGCACATTGTCTAACTGCTGAGAGATTTCGCAGCTCTGAGGTGCAACAGGATCCAGGTGTCCTTGTGCATAAATCACAAATGCTAAAAGGCAAATGCAGCAAGTAATTAGGAAAGCTAATAGAATGTTATAATTTACTGTGCAAGGAATTAAATACAAAAGTAAGGAGGTTGTGCTTCACTTATACAGGGCATTGGTGAGACCACGGCTGGATTACTGTGCACAATATAGTTAATCATAGAGTTATACTGCACTGAAACACACCCTTCAGTCCAACTCCTCCACCCTGGCCAGATATCCTAAATTAATCTAGTTCCATTTGCTAGCATTTGGTCCATATTACTCTATACCCTTCCTATTCATATACCCACCCAGAAGCCTTTTAAATGTCATAATTGTATCACCTACACCACTTTCTCTGGCAGCTCACTCCATACGCGCTCCACCCTCTGTGTGGAAAAAGTTGCCCCTTAGGTCCATTTTAAATCTTTCCCTTCTCACCTTAAACCCATGCCCTCTAGTTTTGGACTCCCTACGCTGGGGAAGGGCCCTCGTCTATTTACTCTATCCATGCACCTCATGATTTTATAAATTTCTATAAGGTCACCCCTTAGCCTCCGATGCTTCAGGGAAAATAGCCCCAGTCTATTCAGTGACCCCATATCTCAAACCCTCCAATCCTGGCAACATATTTGTAATCCTTTTCTGAACTCTTTCAAGTTTGACAACATCTTTCCGATAGTAGGAAGGCCAGAATTGAACGCCGTATTCTGAAAGCGTCCTCATTAATGTCCTGTACAGCCACAAAATGAAATCACCACTCTTTTTCGCAATGCTCTGACGAATGGAGGAAAGCATGCCAAACGCCTTCTTCACTATCCTGTCTACCTGTGACTCCACCTTCAAGGAACTATGCACCTGCACCCCTAGGTGTCCTTGTTTGGCAACACTCGCCAGAGCTCTACCATTAACTGTATGAGTCCTGCATTGATTTGCCTTACCAAAATGCAACATCTCACATTTTATCTAAATTAAACTCCATCTGCCGCTCCCTGGCCCGTTGGGGTCAAGGTCCCAGCTCTGAGATAACCACTTTCACTGTCCACTATATCACTGATTTTGGTGTCTTCTGTAAACTAATTAACCATACCTCCTATGCTCAAATCCAAATCATTTATATAAATGATGAAAAGCAATGGACCCAGTACCAATCCTCGTGGCACACCACTAGTTACAGGCCTCCAGGCCAAAAAGCAAACTGCCATCACTACCCTCAGTTTCCTACCTTCAAGCTGATTTTGTATCCAATTGGCTAACTCCCCCAGGATTCAGTTTGATCTAATCTTGCTATACAGTCTACCATGCAGATCCTTGCCAAACATCTTGCTGAATTCCATTTGACAACATCCACCACTCTACCTGCATCAATCTTCTTCATCACTTCTTGAAAAAACTGAATCAAATTAGTGATTATTTGAAGAAGGATGAAAATGCATTGGAAGCAATCAGAGAAGGTTTACCAAGTAAATACCCTGAAAGGGTGAATTGTCTTATGATGAAAGGTTGGATAGGTTAAGATTGTATCTGCTGGAGCTCAGAAGAGTAAGAGAACTTGAAATATGTAAAATCCTGAGTGGTCTTACCAGGTTGAACGTGGAAATGATTTACCGTCTTATAGGAGAATTAATACCTATGGGTCACTATTTAAAATAAACGGTCATGCATTTAAACAGAGAATCATAGAACCCATACAGTGGGTAAATAGGCCATTTGGCCCATCTAATCTGCATTGACCCTCCGAAGATCATTCCACTTAATCCTGCATTTCACAATAGCTAATCCAGCAAACCTGCACATCCCTGGACACTACAGGACAATTTTTAACATGAACAATCCACCTAATCTGCTCGTATTTGGACTGTGGGAGGAAACTGCAGCACTTGGCAGAAATCCATGCAGATACAGAGATAAGGTGCAAATTCCACGCATATAGTCACCCAAGCTGAAATCAAACTTGCGTCCCTGGCACTGTGCTAACCACTGAGCCACTGTGCCACCCTTTTGTCAAAGGGTGAGTGAACGTTCTGAACTCCCTTCTTGGGAAGTTGTCGTAGGCAGAGTCCTTGAATACTTTAAAAGCAGAGGTTGATATGATCATATTAGATAAGGTTTGAAAGGTTGTCAGGAGTAGGTGGGAATATAGATTTGAGGTGACAATCAGATCAGCCATGATCTTTTGAATAGCTGAACAGGTTCAATGTGCTGAGTAGAAAGCTCCTTCTTTTTCACACTTTTGTAAACTTTCAGTCACCAGTGGTTCATTACTTTCAGTGTTAGTTTGACAAAGTGATAGAATGTACACTTTCTTGTGGTAGCTACAATTGGTGAAAAATTGTTGACTGTTTTCACTTAACTAATATTTTGTGTAAATTGAAGGATTTGAATGAGACCATTGCTGTGGCTATTTTCGACTCTTACTGAAGTCAATCCATCAATGGTCCAAACTATGGCAGTAATCGCACATAACACCATAAAATAACTGTATTGATATTGAGTCAATCTGACAGTTTGACATCATATTTTACTCAACACCTAGATGATTCATGTGAATGTCCACTGATAAGGACATTTTAAAAAAATAACTAAGCATTTCCAGAAGTCTGTCTTTGCACAGGATCTAAATGCAGACTTAAAATCAATAAGGCTGATGAAATGTTGAATTAGAAATAGCTGGCACTTTTCTACAACTTGTCATGGATAAAGTATCTTGTCAGCACACTGTCTTCCCTATCAGAAATCTATATGATACTCTCTGGGATCTGGGTTAATGGCATTATGAGTAATAAATAAAGCTTTGTAAATGAGGAGAAGAAATAGTTATTTATTTTAGTTAGTTATTTTTAATTATGTAATTAACTCACATTGCATTGTTAATCCTTCTGAAGTGAGTGTATAATCTGTCCAATTTTGAAGATAGCTTAATATAAGAAATCTGTGTACTCACTTGACATCTAATAAATAGATTGCTTTAATAAAACAAAGAATTGCTGAAAATCTGAACAAAAACAAAAATTGCTGGAGAAACTCTGCAGGTAAAGCAGCTTCCGTGGACACAAAACAGAAAGCAAATCTGCCTTTTTTCCAGAGATTCCCCAGCAATTTCTGTTTTTGATTGAAATAGATTGCTTTCTTTGCTTGATATGCTGTAAATTCGTTTACCTTTACTCTGGTTCTGTCTGTGCTTACAGTCCCTTAGTCTTGTGTCTATTGTGTCTTTATCAAAGTGCTTATGATGAAGGGTTTAGGCCCGAAACGTCAAGTTTTCCTGCTCCTATGATGCTGCTTGACCTGCTGTGTTCATCCAGCCCCATGCTTGCTTATAAGATGGCTGCCTTCTAACTGTACCTCAGGGATGAGGTCACATGAATATGGCAATCCAATAAGGATAGTTGTATGTAGTTGCATTTCAAACCAAACATCCACAATACAAACAACAAATGTTTATTCATTCTTTGTAACTGAGTTACCTAAGTTGTGTGCACTACAAACAGTGGTTCTCATGCATTAACAACTGGTTGATATTAGAGATGAATCCTCTTTTGCTTGCTTTTTTCTTAGCAAGGCACACATGAACTTTTATGTTTGGCTCTTGAGATTGTACACATGCAAGTTGTTGACTTATTCTTCAAAATCTGCTGGTCTGGTTGGACTGATGTGCTCTTTGGTTTCAATTTGAAATTGTTTTGTCTGACTGCTGATTTACAGTGTTGTTCGGATACATCTTTCCTTTAGTTTCTGTCTCACTCTAGTTATCTGCTCATCAGTCAAAGTGGCCTGAGAAATACTATAAATCTCTTCTGGCAGACTTTAGGGCTACTTGCCCAAGCTTTCAATATGCTTCTTCTAAGATGAATGGTGTTAGCTTCATGTCTGGTCTAGAATTCCACATTTTCAGTCTTGCCAAAAATTGGGCTTTCAAGCTAACTTGTCCAATTATGATGAGTCTTGTTTCATCAGAGCCTCAGCTTTTTTTTTGAATTATTCGCTCTTTGGCTGACTGCTGTAACTTTACACAGTACTGAAAAGCTCATAATGTTTCACAAAGTACCACTGTCTCTTCATATTCACCGGATGCACTTGTTCTGCCAGCTTCATTGCAATAAATACAAACCATTTTTTATCTTCATTGAAGGTTGACAACATCAAGTGTAAGGTATAGATTGAATCGCCTGAATCTTCAACCACCTTTCATGGTTAATTTGTCTGTATCATCATCTGACATCTCTGGAGCATCATCTCTGTAGTCTTTGCAGGTTTGTTTGTCTGCTTCTCAGCTGACATTTGTGTACAAAGTGGCTTAGGTTCTGTTGTTGATAACATTGTTTTCCCCTCATTGGATATGCTTTCTTTTGTTTTGTGATAACCTCTGCAATGTTTACAACTTGTCATTTGAACTTTATTTTTCTGTGGATACTTGTTGCTTCTATTCATATTGTTGTTGTTGAAAGGTCGAAACTGCTTATCGACATATCTGATTAAGTTCCTTGTCAAAATGGTGCACAAGTCTGGGTGCTTCATTTCCCTTGTACATGATGTATCTGTTGATTTAGTAGCTTCAGAGATTTTGTACAGTTTTATAACTAGTTTGAGAGTCAGTTTCTTTTCTCTTAGCAGTGATTTGGTCATAGTAGGATGCCTTTTGCCTAAGATGGGTCGTCTTTAATATGCGATAACAAGGCGTGGGGCTGGATGAACACAGCAGGCCAAGCAGCATCATAGGAGCAGGAAAACTTGACATTTCGGGCCTAGACCCTTCATCAGAAATGGGGGAGGAGAAGAGGGTTCTGAAATAAATAGGGAGAGAGGGGGAGGCGGATAGAGGATGGATAGAGGAGAGGATAAGTGGAGAGGAGGCAGACAAGTTGAAGAAGCGGGGATGGAGCCAGTAAAGGTGAGTGTAGGTGGGGGGGTAGGGAGGAGATAGGGGAGTCGGTGAGAGGAAGGACAGGTTAGGGAGGCGGAGATGAGCTGGGCTGGTTTTGGGATGCGGTTGGGGGAGGGGAGATTTTGAAGCTTGTGAAATCCACATTGATACCATTGGGCTTCAGGGTTCCCAGGCTGAATATGATTTGCTGTTCCTGCAGCCTTCGGGTGGCATCACTGTGGCATTGCAGGAGGCCCAGGATGGACCTGTCGTCTGAGGAATGGGAGGGGGAGTTGAAATGGTTTGTGACTGGGAGGTGCAGTTGTTTGTTGCGAACTGAGCGCAGGTGTTCTGCAAAGCGGTCCCCAAGTCTCCGCTTTGTTTCCCTGATGTAGAGGAAGCCACAACGGGTACAGCGGATGCAGTATACCACATTGGCAGATGTGCAGGTGAACATCTGCCTGATGTGGAAAGTCTTCTTGGGGCCTGGGATTGGGGTGAGGGAGGAGGTGTGGGGGCAGGTGTAACACTTCCTGCGGTTGCAGGGAAAAGTGTCGGGTGTGGTGGGGCTGGAGGGGAGTGTGGAGCGGACAAGGGAGTCGTGGAGGGAGTGGTCCCTCCGGAAGGCAGATAAGAGCGGGGAGGGAAAAATGTCTTTGGTGGTGGGGTCTGATTGCAGATGGCGGAAGTGTCGGAGGATGATGCGTTGGATCCGGAGGTTGGTGGGGTGGTACGTGAGGACAAGGGGGATTCTTTTTTGGTTATTATTGTGGGGACGGGAAATGCGGGAGACACGTTCGAGGGCGTTCTCGACCACTGTGGGGGGGAAGTTGCGGTTCTTGAAGAATGAGTACATCTGAGATGTACGGGAGTGGAATGTCTCATCCTGGGAGCAGATGCGGTGGAGGCGAAGGAATTGGAAATAGGGGATGGCATTTTTGCAGGAAGGTGGGTGGGAGGAGGTGTATTCCAGGTAGCTGTGGGAGTCAGTGGGCTTGAAATGGACATCGGTTTCTAGGTGGTTACCCGAGATGGAGACAGAGAGGTCCAGAAAGGAGAGAGAAGTGTTGGAGATGGTCCAGGTGAACTTCAGGTTGGGGTGGAAGGTGTTGGTGAAGTGGATGAACTGTTCGAGCTCCTCCTAGGAGCACGAGGCGGCGCCGATGCAGTCATCAATGTAACGGAGGAAGAGGTGGGGTTTAGGGCCAGTGTAGGTACGGAAGAGGGATTGTTCCACGTAACCTACAAAGAGGCAGGCGTAGCTTGGGCCCATGCGGGTACCCATGGCCACCCCTTTTGTCTGTAGGAAGTGGGAGGTATTGAAAGAAAAGTTGTTGAGGGTGAGGACGAGTTCGGCTAAGCGGATAAGAGTGTCGGTGGAGGGGGAATTGGTCAGTTCTGTGGGACAGGAAGAAGCGGAGGGCCTTTAGGCCATCTGCATGGGGAATACAGGTGTATAGGGACTGGACGTCCATAGTAAAAATGAGGTGTTGAGGACCGGGGAATTGGAAGTTCTGGAGGAGGTGGAGGGCGTGGGTGGTGTCACAGACGTAGGTTGGGAGTTCCTGGACCAAGGGGGTGAAAATAGAGTCTAGGTAGGTGGAGATGAGTTCGGTGGGGCAGGAGCAGGCGGAGACAATGGGTCGACCAGGGCATTCAGGTTTGTGGATTTTGGGAAGGAGATAGAAGCGGGCGGTGCGGGGTTGGGGAACGATGAGGTTGGAGGTGGTGGGTGGGAGGTCACCTGAGGTGATGAGGGTGTGGATGGTTTGGGAGATGATGGTTTGGTGCTCGGGGGTGGGGTCATGATCCAGTGGGCGGTATGAGCAGGTGTCAGAGAGTTGGCGCCTGGCCTCAGCAATGTAGAGGTCAGTGCGCCATACTACGACTGCCCCTCCCTTGTCCGCGGGTTTTATGGTGAGATTGGAGTGGAGGGAGCAGCTGTACCCATTGTGGCTTCCTCTACATCAGGGAAACAAAGCGGAGGCTTGGGACCGCTTTGCAGAACACCTGTGCTCAGTTCGCAACAAACAACTGCACCTCCCAGTCGCAAACCATTTCAACTCCCCCTCCCATTCCTCAGACAACATGTCCATCCTGGGCCTCCTGCAATGCCACAGTGATGCCACCCGAAGGCTGCAGGAACAGCAAATCATATTCAGCCTGGGAACCCTGAAGCCCAATGGTATCAATGTGGATTTCACAAGCTTCAAAATCTCCCCTCCCCCAACCGCATCCCAAAACCAGCCCAGCTCACCTCCACCTCCCTAACCTGTTTTTCCTCTCACCTATCCCCTCCTCCCACCTCAAGCCCCACCCCCATCTCCTATCTACTAACATCATCCCACCCCCTTGACCTGTCCGTCCTCCCTGGACTGACCTATCTCCTCCCTTACCCCCACCTACACTCACCTTTACTGGCTCCATCCCCGCCTCTTTGAC
>JAHRHZ010000268.1:32662521-32731913 GCA_024137785.1 Ginglymostoma cirratum | reverse complement strand
CCCCCACCTACACTCACCTTTACTGGCTCCATCCCCGCCTCTTTGACTTGTCTGCCTCCTCTCCACCTATCCTCTCCTCTATCCATCCTCTATCCACCTCCCCCTCTCTCCCTATTTATTTCAGAACCCTCTTCCCCTCCCCCATTTCTGATGAAGGGTCTCGGCCCGAAACGTCAAGTTTTCCTGCTCCTATGATGCTGCTTGACCTGCTGTGTTCATCCAGCCCCACGCCTTGTTATCTCGGATTCTCCAGCATCTGCAGTACCTTTTATCTCATCTTTAATATGATCATTTTTCATGGACCCAAATTCATATGTTTTGTGAGCTGTTTTAGTGCAATTATATATCTAACAATAAGTTATTATTTTAACTTGAGCTTGAATTCTGAATACATACCATTCATAAGTTACAAAGACTTGGGGTTTGAAATATGTCTTTATGCCTTTCAAAATTTCTGCAATTTTCTTTTCTATTCTTCAGAGATTTCGGGTGGAATACACTTTGACAGTGATAAGTGTGTAGCTACTGCTGGTTTAGTAAATCAGACACAAATTCATAGTTTTCCCACATACAGTGGAAAAATGATCAGTTCTGATTCATATCACTTTCCATTCTGACCAGCACTGAGAGGAAAAGTTACAGCCATTGTCTTACACAATGTTTCAGCTGTTACTTGCTTCTTTGAAATTTTTTGTCATTGGTAGATTTCACAGTTCTGATCATTCCTGTGTGTCTCTGTCAATAGCCATATTTCTATATCAGTCTGTAACACTCAAGGTCAGCATCACCCAGGCAGCATTTTATGTGCTCAACATTTAAAAGGCTTGTGTCTGAAGTGTCTTTATTGATGTGTTTGAAAAATGGCAGACTACTATCTCTGCATGCATCAAGGCAGAGATCACATGACTACAATCTTAAAAAAAATCACAGTTGAAGTGTTCAATCATTTCCGTTTCAATACTATTTGTCAATATCCTGATGTTTTCTGCCTATATTTTTTGCATAGTTGTCTTTCAAATGAATTGTATTAGGGCATCAAGAGCAAACTTATGATGTCATGGAGTTGCACATCACTGTGTATAAATACTACAGTGCATTGCAGTTGGAACACTCTGAAAGGACACAAGACTGGACTACACTAGCTGCTGCAACTCTGGTCTCTGGAAGAATCTCAAACCACATATATACAAACATAGGTATTAAAGAAGATAGATAAATCCCTGCCTAAGGTAGCTGTAATTCAGAGCATAATAAATCTGCGATTACCACGTATTACAGTGCTTAGGATTAATGGATAATAAATAGTCCTCAAGTCCTTAGCGTTGATTCTCTTCAACTATTTTGTAAAATACCCAAAAACATAGTGTGCCATCAAACCACATGATAAAAAAATTCTGTATTTTTGTTCTTGGATGTTGAAACATATTCTTGAAAATATGCCAATGAATATTCATTGTCCATGCTCCACTTCTACTTTGCAAGTTGTTTTGCAACCAACTTTTCATCTTTTTCTCTTTAGCAATTTATTTGCCTTCATGATCCTTCTTTTAGTCAAGATTTCATTGCATCATCTGTTCAGCTGTTTTCAGTCATTGACTTGGTCTTCTATCTCTGTCTGCCAAATTTTACACTTACACAAATTCAGCAATATTAAAAAGAAAAAGGGAAGTTTTGAAAATGAACATCTCCATGAGTTATGTTAAAGCCTCTTAACTAGATGTTACGATTTGAGATGATTGACAAAAGAACAAAATCAGCATGAAGAGAAACCACCTTATACAATGAGTCATTGAGGTTTGGAATGAATGTATGTTAGGTGATGGACAGAGACTCAATGATAGCTTTCAAACGGGAATTGGCTACATAGTAAAAGGAGATCACTTTCAGAGATATTGTGAAAGCATAAGGTGGTGGGACTATTTAGATTGTTTATTGTGAAAGAGCAGAAGTGTGGGACTAAGTGGATTGCTTTTGGACAGCACTGACATAGCTTAATTGGCTAGGAGCCTCATCCTGGTTTGTATTATTCTATCAATCATTCTATTCTGCACAATATAATTATCTAGAGGAATTTGGTAAAAGCAGTACAAAAGTTGAAAAGTTTCAAAGTAGAGTCATATTGGACTTGAAATGTTAACTATGCTTTCTCTCTCTACAGACGTTGCCAGTCCTGCTGATTTTCTCCAGCACCTTAGGTTTTTATTTTGGACGTCCAGCATCCGCAGAATTTAGCTTTTAACTAAATGTTTGAAACCTTGCTTCTAAGTCACAAATATCTGTTCAAATGACTTTGAGTGGAAACCTACTCTGTCCTCAGATTTAAGGTTGAAGTGTGGCATCAGGAGCTTGGGCTGGAGTAGATGCAAAATTTCAAGAAGCCTGTCTTCCAACAAATCCTTTACTGAAAACATTCCAACATGTTTCTTTCCCCGAATCTTATTTTGAGGGTGTATTTGAGTGGATGTTTCGTAGGTAACATTGCAGTCTGTTTATATTTGCATGATATGGAATGAGGTTTTGTTAAAATATGAAAATCTTAAAGGTGCTCACAATCACATAGCTGCAGTACAATGCATTATATGAATTGTTCATGAGTGGTAGAGTGGGCATGCAGAAGATTTGAAGATTGCTGCCGAATTGACAGCTATGTGATGATGTCAGAATCCTGAACTTGTAATCTCACTGATGGATGGTACATTGGCTTATACCTGGCACAACTCCTCCATTTTGTTAGAAGAATTCAAGATCAATTTCACTGCCATAGGTGGAGGAGCCTCAGCTTGAAATTTCATTGAATATTTGTAGAATAACGCTATATGAAGCCACACTTTGTAAAGTTTTTGTTGTTGAGTTAAATAAATGATTGCCTTTATAATAAATGCTAACCTTGCTCTCTTGTAATAAAAACAAAAAGAAAACTGATTAGTGTATTTTCCACTTTGCATCAGAGACAGAGACAGTAACATTTTTAAAAGTATCTCTTTTGAAAGTATTGGCTATAAAGTGCTTTAATGTAGCCTGAAGCCATGAAAGATGCTATATGAATGCAGATTTTTATTTATTAATGTGTTGTTCTGAAAAATTAATGAAGAACTTATTACATTGCATTTTTGTTCTAACATGCTCTTTGTCTGGTGTGCAAAGATCATATCAGAATACATTTTGTGGATTGTAGCGCTTAAATTAGCATTGAGTTAGTGTTAAATTTAAACAGCATGCAGCAACATAAACGGTTGTTGCAATGTAGGAACATGTCGGTCATTGTACTAGATATAGATGAAAGGCAAATGATAAGGCCCTTTCAAAATGGTAACCGAAAAATTCAGTAAATGAAATGAGTTTGGACAGCTTCTTTGGCTTTCAGATGCAATAATGATCTGCAAAGCACGGGCATTATTCAACACAATTGGTAGTCTGTTGACCTTTTCAAAAAGGCCACCAGGAATACTGTGACTGGAATCAAAAATGTGTTGTACTCTTGGTGAATGTTTTCAGACATGCCACATGGTGCTCTTAAATCATTGTTCTAAATTCACATATGCTGCATAAATTGTTGTTCCTTAAATGTATTTCACTTTTTGGTATGTATTTCTACAGTGTTTACATTTCAACTGTAATAGGAGAAATGTTTTACTTATTTAAGGTTGGGGCAGGCCAACCAGAAAAAGCCTTGAGGGTTTAATTGGTTGAAGTTATTTTTCAGAAGCTCAACTTACAGCACTGTTGAGTAGACATTTGTTGGTACTGATTCTGTATACAGAGTACTTCCACAAAACGAATGTTTCTAATTTCAAAAGCATCCAGTCTGTATTTTGGATGTATTATTTATGGAAAGTAACTTTATAATTTTTGAATCATGGCCTGTTTTTCATCTAACTCCTAAAATCTGTTTCTAATTTTTTGGCATTCATTGTCAAAACTTCAGAGCATTACACATTTATTAAGCAATTGTCTAGGCAATAACTTTTTTTAAAAAATAATTTTACTCATTTTTTCGTTTTTTATCAATGAAGGTGACTTACGCATAAGATTGGCCAATACAACGTAATGCAACCCAAATGCACATGCAGATTGTGTCCTGTAGTTTGGCTAATCACGTTCAAAAATAAGTGTTATTGTATCACCCAAGTGAGTTATTTATTAGACTTTAGTTATGGCTAGGCATTGTATGTGATCCATGTATGTAAAATAAATTAGGATGTGAAAAGAAGCTGTATCATTTATGAAGGGATCAGTTGGAATATTCTTGAATAATAAGAATAACTGATTTATATGATTTTATTAATTGTCAACACTCAAGCCTTCCCTCATTAGTTTTTCTGTTTCCCATCTTCCCTCTTTTGCCCTCTCTGGTACTTCCAAAACTAGGTCCAGTAGTCAACACATATCGCTTCCTTACATGTTTAAATTCACCCCCATTCCACTATTTACACTCTCAGCAAGGCGATTAGTTCTTTTTCTGCTTGTGTGAAACCCATTTCTTTTGAACAATTTTCTCCTTTCCTAAAAGTGATCGCAATATCCCAAAAACCTCAACCCCTCCCTTCTACACCATGCCGCATGCCACACATTTACTTCCCTGATCTGCCTGAATGAGGAGAGGATGCTGATTCTGACCAGCCCAATTGGCTGACTGACAATTTCCAGGTCCATGGACTGGTATCAGAGATTGCCCTTGACTTACTGTGCCGAGTCCTCCTGAGCAAAAGGCTAATCCCTTAACCTGACTGAGGACTGCTGACAACAATGACGAGCTTCCTGCCTTTGAATCTCTGCGAAATCACAATGCAACACAGCAGTAATTTGGGCTTTTTATCTCTGGGTGACGGGCAAGCACAAGGAAGCAATGCAAGGCAGGAATGTTGTGAGCATCCAGGCAGGTTCAAAATGAGTGAGCACTAAGAGCTAGTGATCAGCCCAGAGATGCAGCCTGGTGCAGTCCATGAGCTGAGTGCATGTCTCTGAGCACGAAGTGTCCTTGTTGTAGCATTCAACACTAGTACATTTCTGCATTTTAATATTGCAACTTGGGATGCATTGGCAACTGTGTGGATCAGAGGTGTGCCATCAGGATTATCAGAGACTGGCACATGTCAGATGCCAATGACTATGGAATGGCGTGCATGTGGCCAGTGCTCGTTGAGTATGTCCCAAGGTGTTTGTGTTTGGTGTCCAGTGCTCCTTTGGGGAGCAAGCAGAGAGCTGAGGTTGCCAGTTACCCATCTTGACTTTAACATCAAGAATTGTGACAGGTTATAGGATAGAAATTTGTATGTTACTGAAGCAGGATGTGCAGTTAAATGAGAGTATTATCAAGCAATAACCCCATTTTATTGGCAACTCACTGCTGCCTAGCGAGAATCTTGTCACGATGCCTGGCGGATGTTGAAAACTTGCAGTCAGTTGTTCCTGTCACCAGAACAGGCCTCAAAAAACTTCTCACATATTTCTGCCATATTTCTCATCACAGCCCATATTGTTCAGCCCCCTAGAAGATTCCACTCACTGTATGCAATGTTTCCATTCATTAGGGGTTACTCATTAATAAGGATGGCATTACTGTGAAGGGGCTGTGAAGGAGGCCATAACCATATAATTCATTGTGGTGAGCTTTCCCAGATCTGCATCTTTTAGTTTGCCAGTTACTGATGTCCTGCCATAGAAGGGGAGTACATTCACTTCCCTCTTTCCAGAGAGTAGCAGGCCACATGTATATCTTGCTTCCCCCAAAGGCTTGCACACGTCATAGGGTGCCTTTGGAATACTACATGAATCTGTTACTTGGAGCATAATACTAGGGTACAGGTTCAACAGCGTTATGAAAGAGAAATCATTCCTGATAAATTTAATATCTTTTGAGAATCGAACTAATTTGGAGGTGAATGGGTGACTAGTGCATATAATGTATTTGGAACTTCAAGAAACATTTCAGCCACTGCACAAAGGCCATTACACAACTTTTGGATTGTGGAATCAAGCAAATGTATCAGTGTGGATTGAGAATTGGTCAACGGACAGAAAAAGAGGACAGCAATAAATATAGAACTTTCAAGTTTGCAGGCTGTAACTAGTGGGGTACCACAAGGATCAAGGCTTACACCTCAGCATTTTTCAATCTATGTCAATGACTCAATTGAGGGGATTGAGTGCACTGCAAGTTTTCTGAGGATTTACAAAACGATAGGCGAAAAATATGATGATATAATGCAGTGATATGTGGCTTCAATAATTTTGTAAGAAAATGTTGGAAAAGAGAATATTTTTCAAATGTGCAAAATGTTGCTATTCAAAGACATCTAAGTGGCTTTGTACATAATCACAGAAAGTTAACATTCAAATACAGCAATCAATTAACAAAGAAAACGTTACATTAACTTGTGTTACAAAGGGATTAATGTTTAAGAAATCTCACTGCGTTTATGTAGGGCATTGTTCAGTCTAAACTGGAAATATTGTGTACATTTTTGGTTTTCATACCAAAGGGAGAATACACCTGCTTTAGACAGTACAGTTTAAGTTGGGAACAAAAACAGAAGTTTTTGGAAAAGCTCAGCAGGTCTGGCATCATCTGTGAAGAGAAAGCAGAGTTAGCGTTTCGGGTCTGGTAACTCTTCCTCAGAACACCTTTTGAGTTTAACTCTACCAAATTGATTCTTGAATTAAGAGGCTTGTTCTAAGAAAAGAGATTAATTAGATCATATACTCCTTAGAATGTAGCAGAATGCTTGGTAATCTCATTGAAACCTATAAATTTATTAAGGACCTTGATGGTGTGGAAGCTGAGAGATTGCTTCCCTTGGGAATCTAGCACATAATGTCACAGCCTCAGAATAAGGAATTAACCATTTGGGACTGAGATAAGGAGAAACTTCTTCACTGAAAGTGTTATGAGCATTAGGAATTCTCTACTTGAGACCTAATAGATACTTTGTCAATCAATATATTCATGTCTGAGATTAATATTTTTGCATTCGCATGAATCAAGGGGTACAAGCATTGTGTGCTTAAATTTAACTGACTTAGAAGATCCTTGATACTATTACATGGCAAATCAGTTTCAAAGGGCCAAATACTCTATCCCGCAACACATTTCAAATGTCCACCTTTTAATTATCTGCTTCTGATGGCCCCTTGTGTTTAAATTACTTCATGACTTCATCCTTCCCTAGCAGTAAAAACTATTACTCTTACAATGCAGAAAAATTCCTTCAATCTTGTTCTCTTATGCATTCCCGTTCCTTTCTCACCACCATGGTGACTGTACCATCAGTAAAATTATTTTTTATAAAATTATATTGTGAAAAAATTAAGTGAGCTTCATCTCATTTCTCTTTTTCTGCTTTTGACACCTCATCTATATTTCTTTTCTGCAAGCAGTACCACGCTCTTTCGAAACAAAAACCAAAAGAACTGCGGATGCTGTAAATCAGGAACAAAAACAAAGTTGCTGGAAAAGCTCAGCAGGGCTGGCGGCATCCGTGAAGGAGAAAACAGAGTTAGTGTTTTGGGTCCGGTGACCCTTCCTCAGAACGAGGTTTCACCAGACCCGAAATGTTAACTCTGTTTTCTCCTTCACAGATGCTGCCAGACCTGCTGAGCTTTTCCAGCAACTTTGTTTTTGTTCCACTCTTTCGACTTTGTTCTGCAATACCTGTCCCTTAACTTCCCTTCTGCACCACTTGCCTTTTCCACTTTTTTCTAAAATTCATCACTTTTGCGCCTCTCTTCAGTTCCAAAGAAGTGGAATTGGACTTAAAATGTTAACTCCTTTTCTCTCGCCACACAGGCTGCTGAGTTACTCTTTCTGCTTTTGTGATTCTCATATTAGATTTGCTCAGTATAACTTCCCCGAGGAGAAAACACCATCTTTCCAATTGCCACCGCAATGTGATTATCTTGTTCAGATTTTCATAATGTCGCTTTTCTGAAGCAACTGCTATAACCATTCAATGTTGCTTAAATAAAAATTATTAGTATTCAGTGGACCCAGGACAGCAATTCACTTTTAATGTTCCTTCTTTGATGGGTACATCCATCAATGTAACTAGACAGTAGAGCAGGATTGCCAGTCAATGAAACAAACAAGTTGAAAAATAATGGTTGCCATGATGTATAGTGCCTTGTTAGTAAGATAGGTTCTCTGAATGTGCGTCTAGAGAATCAGGAATCTACCAGCAAATACTAGCATTATTTTTCTCATTAGTTATCCACTGCTACCAACTAGCTCATTTCCAGCAACATTAGTTATCAATGGCCCTTGAGAAATTTTACCTCTGTCTGTTATTGGTTGTATGCCATTATGGTTTATTTGTCAGTCTCTAATTGTACTGAATCAATTTTTTTTCTGTCTAAATCTTCTCTCTCTTCATTATTGTATCACTGTAACTGCTAGCTGTTCCATGATCAGGCACTGCTACAGCCTGCATTGCCAAATTAGTTGTTCTCAAACTGATTTAAAAACTCCAGGGTACAATCAATTGCATATCAACTGATCGAAGTTCTGCCTCAAGGTATTTTTTTGCCAAAGTCACAAATTTGAATACTTTTGTATGTTAATTTAGGAGTGAGATGACCAAGTTGACCATTTTTATTGTACTTGTTTAAATCTCTAGATTTTTTTAAACTTTTCAGAGCGAACGCTAGCTTGGTGAATAAAATGTATTCCATTTAGTAAATATTATTGGCAGCCTGCTTTGCTTTCATTAGCAAGAAATAATATCTTTTTATAAGACATTTAACTCTTCAATATCTAGCATACGACAGGTGAGAAACAAGAGAGACTATTTATTTTTGTTCAAAATAATTGGCTTTTTTGACATTAAGACACAGATGAAGACGCTTACAACCATAGCTAGTAGCAAATCCTGAAACTCAAAACGATCAACCCTTCTGTTTCAGGAGATGGGGAAATTAATTCTTCATTAGCATTATTGAATTGCTTCTTACTTGTCTCATGTAAATCATTTTAAAAGGCTCGTTTGTGCACTCATGTTTTTGTCTGCAAAACAGTTCGATGCTTACATCAATTTTGCGTAGTTTTCCAAGGTCCAACCAACAGCTGAATCATAATTTACATTATCTCTCCATGAAAACAAGTCCTGGAAAAGCAACTGGCTCTCTTTTTAACAGTCTGATGTGGACTTTAATACACGATGTCCTTAAATTTGATCACTGCGTGCTTTCTGATATCAATCAAGCTTATGGAATTCAGGGATTCCACTCCATTCTTTTAAATTTTCTTAACAGCAGGATTGACATATCCGTACTGACCATAAGACCATAAGAAATGGAAACAGGATAAGGCTTTTCGGTCTTTGAGCCTGCTCTGCCATTCAATACGAACATGGCTGATCTAATACTCCTCACATCCACTTTCTTGCATTTTCCCCATAACCCTTCATTCCCTGACTGATCAAGAACATATCTACCTCAGCATTAAATATACACGGATTCTGCCCCCACAGCTCTGTGCGGTAAGGAGTTCCAAAGATTCGCAGAGGAGAAATTCCTCCTCATTCTTTCTTAAATTGTCACCCCTTTATTCTGAGTCTATATCCTCTGGTGCTGGACTTTCCCATGCGGGGAAATATCCTCTCAGTATTTTCTCCATTTATTTGTCTAATACCACTTCTCTAGTGACGGCAATGGTACTTAATTCCTCCATTGTATTCTTAAGTACTATTGGAATGTTTGGAGTAACGTCCACATAAAGACTGTTGAAAATTATCTGTTTAACTCCTTTGCCATGTCTTTGTTCCTCATAACTATCTCTCCAGATTAAATTCCTAAGGGGCTTATGTTAACTTTGACCTCTCTCTTCCTTTTTTATGTATTTAAAGAAGTCCATTGAAAAGTCAATGTCAAAAAGTCAAAAATTCTTTACCTGACAGATTTGGTGCTTTCACTAATGATTTATGTGTGGAAATATTAACTTCAGTCATTCTATTCTATACCAGAGATAATTAGTAAAGTTATTCACCAGGGACAAAAATAATAAAAATCATAGGCTTGAAATGAATGCATGCCTGAAGCAAGAATCCAATCCATCCTCCAACTTCATCTGCATACACAGTTTCAACTGTCAGCAATGTTTAGTGGCAATTCGTCTCACTGGAGATGCCAATTTAGTAGCTTTGCATCATTGCTAACGGCTCTGTACGATGTGTAGTTTGTTGACCTGGGGGAGGGATATGTAGTATGATTGGTGAGCCCCTCTGAGAAGGAGTTGACCCATTCACAATTCATAAGTACTTTCAAAAGTGCAATGAAATACAAGACAACCAGAAAGATAGATTTAGTATGACAAGGTGTGAATGCTGACTTTTCATCCACAATGTTGGAGCAGAGTAATGCTGGTAAACCAAGGTTGGAAGACAGAGACTGGGAGCTGTGCTCCTGGCTGGAAAACTTGCACAGTGTAGCAAAGTCTCATTGAGAATTTTAAGTGGGAAACAAGATTTTGATGATGGGATGCCAATAAAGTGAATTATCAATAGTTATGAAGCTAAATAGCAAAATGTTGTAAATTTCAATGTTTGTGGTTTTTTGTACTTACTACTTATGGTCTTAAATTAAAATTAAGAGCAGGAGTAGACCATACTGTCCTTTGAACCTGCCCTGCTATTTACCCTGATCATGGTTGATCTTTAGCCTGAACTCTACTTTCTCACCCGCTCTCCATAGCTTTCACTTTTCTGAGTTACCAAAAATCTGTTTATCTCAACCTTCAACATGTTCAAAGGTGAAGCATCCACAAACCTCTGGGATACAAAATTCCTAAAATTGACAATCTTTTTGCAAAGAAATTTATCCTCTTCTCAGTCCTAAATGATCATCTATTATCTTGACACGGTCCAGGTGTTCTAGATTCCCCAGCCATAGAAAACAACCTCTCATTGTCAAACCTGCCAAGCCCTTTTATATTTTTAATTTTAAATGGAGATCACTTCTTGTTAAACTCCAGCAAATAAAGGATCAATTTTCTCAGCCTTCACCATAAACCTCTCATCAATAATCTAGTGAATATTCTTTGTCTCTAATGCGAGTACATCCTTCCTTATTAAAGACAACCGAATTGTGCGTAACATTGCACATGCACCTCACCAAACTCTGTACAACTGATGCAAGGTTCTTTATTATTGTCCTTCAATCACCTTGCAATAAAGATTAACTTGCCATATGTCTTCCTAATTGCTTGCTAGAGTGTGTACTGGCACACTCCTGTTTGGTGTTTAATTTAGAAGTACATGCAAGTTAGTTTGAAGACCAATATTTACAAATTTCACACCTTTTAAAAATTTATTCTTATTATTCTTAATGCCAAAATGAATTTATTTCATATTTGAACGCATTATTCTCCATCCACCACTTCTTGCCGACTCAACTTGTATATATCTCTTTACAGTTTAGTTGTGACACCCTCAAACTTTGCATTCCCATTTAGCTTTGTGTCATCACCAAATGCATATAAAATTGCCTCTTCAACATAATCAAGATGGTAAGTACTGGAAGTGTTAGCTCTGATCCTTGCACTATTTTACTCGCTACAATCTGCCAATTTGAAAATACCATGGCTACCTTTACTACTTATTTCCTGTATGTTAACCAATCCTTTAACCATTTTAGTAGCCCCAACTCCATGAGACCTTATCTTGCATATTGACCTTTTGAGTGGCATCCTCTTGAATGCCTTTTGGTCTGCTGTACTTTAGAAAACGCCACATGACGTGCAGTTACTTTATTCTCCAAATGTCACAAGTCAGCCTGTTTTTAATTTTAATGTCATTGTTCTTGAAAGTAGTCCACATCAATGACTTTTCTATAAAGGGAAAAAGGATTGCTGGCACATGTATCCAGACACTCAGGGATTTTTGTGTGACAGCGTGAAATGGTTGATGGTGAATCTGTAGCCTGTTTTATATATCTCTCTCAAATTTTATTTCCATTGAAGTCAACAATAATAAATTTAAAAAAGATGAGAAATGTGCTGTCAGTTGGCAGTCATTTTAGACTATTAGACAATGGCATAATCTGAACAAAGTTTCTGAATATGATTTTTCTTGTCACTTCAAAAGTTTACTTCCATCGTGCCTGATATCAGTGGTGTAGAATACCTTTAAAGGAAATTGTGATTCAACTTCCAGTAGTAATTTCATGGAAAATGTTAATATTTTGTCATTTAAGGATTATGGCTTTGTTTAGAATTATTATCCACCTTGATAAATGAGAGCTATGTATTGACATATCCTGCGAGTTTGGTGTTAACCAGTGCTAGAAGGGATGGAAATTTTGATGATACGGCAAGCCTACTACCATCCTATCATCAGGTACCATTGCAAAGGTGCTTCTTATACATTACAAAATTTGCAGCTTTTGAACTTTTCCATTAATAAACAAAGAATTAAACTTTTGTGTGGTTGAAACATATTTTATGCAAAAACAAGTTTTCTTTTGAATTGCCTATTCTTTTACCAAAAATAGACCAGAGGGATTTCTTCTTTTAATGGAGCAATCCGAGCATCTCAAATCGCTGTAGACATTTTAATGTAGGGTGTGAATCATTTATTGTTACATTTCATATCACATGAAGGAGCACTGGTGTTTATTTAAAAGGTGATGATAGGACATGTCAGCAGCTGTAACTTTTACAAAACGTAGTTACTACTTTATTAGAATATTGTGTTTACCTCAAAGATCTAAGGTAAAAGCATTAAGTCTTGCTGAATAAAATGTTTTATTTGAAGATTTTATTTCAATACAATTTGACTTGATATGCAATATGATTGTTTATTAGCTGTAGCTGTTACATGTTTTCGTCATTCATGGAATTCTGCAGAGCTAAGAGAATAAACTTGTGCTTCTTCCATCCGAGAAGTGATCAGTTCAAAATTTTATGCTATTTAAGAGTCATGAAAATGGCTGGAAAGTGTATATTTTGAAATACATAGCAACGCCTTAATGAGGGAATGCATTAATACTCAGGTAGCACGTTTAACTTTTCATCAAGTATATTTCCTGGAAATTAGTAACATTTTTTCCCTAAAGACTGTGGATGCAAAAACAACTGGAACTTGCAAGACCGAGATAAATTTTAGCTAAAGAAGGGAATCAAGTAATAAAGATTAAAGACAGGAAAATTGAGTGGCTGATCATCCATGGTATAATTAAATGACAAATCAGGCCCAAGGGACTGTGTAGCCATCTCACGTTCCCAATATTACCATGGATGGTGACTAATTGTTTGAAATAGTAAGATTTGTCATTTCCTGTAATTAATCCTATTTAGCTACATAGTATTTTCATTGCATACCCTTATTTGGGCCAGTATAATTGATTGATCCAATGTTCAAAATTAACTTAGTGACTAAGAAGATTAGGTGTAGACAATTAATAACTTATTCAAATATCATTACATTCAAAACACTGAAATAAACACAGACATTTGAATGGATGCTTTGTAAACCATGAACCGCTATGTTCTGTGAACTTAAAACAATTCTGTTCCCAGTTCTCCCAGGATTGCAAACTCTTTCACAAAGAAGTTCTGACACATGGAAAAGTTGAACTCTGCTTCAGAAACCTGGGGAATATTGAAGTTGTGTCATGATCTGGATAATGGTAGCTGATTTGCACACTAAGGTCCTACAGACAGTAATGAAGTGAGTGAACATATTTTAATGCTGTTCTGTGTAATAATATTTGGTGAAGACATTGGGGAAATTCTTATGTCCAACTTTGGACAAGGAATCTTTATGTGAACCTGTTTTTACTGTGGCACAGACAGAGTATTTGCTAAGTGTTGGCACCTATTTTTCCTTTGTTTATTTCTTTTCTCAAGTAATTTTGTTAGTCCACATTCAGTGAATTCTCTGTTTAATTTCTCATGTAAAAGATATGATTTCTGACAGTCCAATTCTCAATAATGTGTCAGCCTGCATTATGGGCTCAAGATTAGAATTTGAAACCAGAACTTGGTGACTCAGATTAGAATAATGCTAAGGAACCAAAACTGACACCAACTCAGTTATAAATATTAATAAGGGAGTCTTTCAGGAAAGTTATTAATTGAAATATCTTGTTATTTACATGGCAGTACAACAACACAAATGTTGGCCTCTTCGCATAACACTCCTTCAGTTGTTACTTCCTAAGGTAACAGCATTCAAATTCCAAGTGCTCTTTTTATTTGCACTGTAACCTTGACAATTTTTTAACGAATGATGCAATTTAATCTTATTTAGCTACATAGCATTTTCAAGGAATGTCCTTATTGATATCAGTGTAATTGACTGAACCAATGTTCAAATTTAACTTATTGACTAAGGATATTAGGCATAGACCATTAATAACATATTCAAATGCCAGTATATTCAAAATACTGAATGAAAAAAGAACAGTCATTTGAATGACTGATCTGATTTGAAAACCGTGAACTGCTGCATCCTGTGAATGTAAAATTAGTTCTGCTCCCAGTTCTCCCAAGGATTGCTAGCTCTTTCAAAAGATAAGTGCTCCCGGAAAATACTGATGCATGGAAAAGCTGCATTCTTCTTCCGGAAACCTGGGGAATTTAATTCCCAAACTACCAGTCTTATTACTTTCCATATTTAATTTCTTTGCATAACAGAAATCGGATTTGTAATGTAATGAGTTTATCACTTTGGACACCAAAGAAAACAGAAATTGACCATTTAACTTTGTGCACAAGCCTACAAGTTAAAAATTTCACATATTTCGAGAGTGTAAATTTCCCAATCAATCGCAAAGCATAGGAAATTGTAATCATACATATTATAAATGAAAATATTAGGATGCAAAGATTGCTTTGTATGAGAGCGGAAGAGAACATTTTTACTTTATTTGCTTCCCATTTTCTTGGAATTACATTTTACTCAATTAGCTTTTGCATTTGACCAGAAGAATAATGAAAACTTATTTTAAATATTTTACAGAGGAGCCGTGCATTCCATGAACAGTACCTCTCCTATTGTAAATACTTTCTATATTTGAAATTCTTTTATGAATATGGTTATTTATTAGAGCATGTAGCTTACCAAAAATCCTACCAATTACAACCCAGCATCTGGAGGATAGGTTCATGGACAACATCAATATGGGGTCATATAGAAATTTGTGATCGACTGATCTGCTTTCCAAGCTGAAAGAGGTTGCATCAAAGGGAACACCTTTGAAGTGAACATATTGTTTGCGAGGCAATGGGTGGGAAAGAGACGTAAAGTCAGTTCTCAGCATTACTTCATTTTGGTGAAAAGATAAAAGTGAATTGAATTTACTTCTAAAGGGTTCCTTGGAGTTCTGCCACTATTTTAATGCTGCAGTCTGCAACTCTGAACTGACAGTCAGCATATTTGGAAAAAGACATTAGCCAGCAAACTGTAGCATATTATGTAAGATAAGTTGCTAGAATACTGTTACATTTTGCAGCAATTTCACATAAAGGCATTACATAAATGCAAGTGGTTTTCGGCTGAACTCTGATTTAATTGTAAATGTAATGTTAGTGAAATAAACATGTGACCAACAAAACAATATTCCTTGTTAACTCTACAGTGATGTAATAATAGATAACTTATAGCAGAGGAGATCTTCATGACCTTGAAAAAGAACGGCTAGGAGAACTATACTTATAAAAACAGAAATTGCTGGAGAAACTCAGCTGGCAGCATCTCTGGAGACAAAGCAGCATTATTACAAAGACAGAGTTGAATCTGACAGCACAGAAAGCAATCATTTCAGAGAGACATAGGTTGGAGGAGTGAGAGAAGCAGAGAAACTAAGGCTACTGCTGTCATGTTGACAGTTCTCATTGAACAAGTTAAGTGCAGATAAAAGGCCAGAGGGAGGATTTCAGCTGGAGGGAGACAGTTGGAGTTGGGTGAAGGTGTCTGTGGAACAGGGAGAGGACTCTTGTTCAAAGAAATGGACATAGAGGCGAAGTCAGCAGAAGAAAAGTTCAACATCGTTGAACAAAATTCATTGAGGTAGAAGTGAAAAGGGCAAAACTAATCTTTTTGCTGAGTACAGAATGTACAGCATCAGAAAGGGGAAGGTCGGAAGGGATAGGAAATACCCAATAAAAGGTGGAGTTAGGAGGGGGACATGGAGTCAAAGGGAAGAGGAGGGGAGGAAGGTTCCAGAGGCAAATGGGTATTTCTGAGTTATTGTAGCTTGTGTTCCTAATGCCTGAAAGGAAAAGAAAAGGTTTCTTGTTAAAACATTGAATGAGCCAAAGAATAAAGTGGAACTGGTGGGCCATTGTATCAGAGATAAAAGGTACTGCAGATGCTGGAGAATCCGAGATAACAAGCATGGGGCTGGATGAACACAGCAGGTCAAGCAGCATCATAGGAGCAGGAAAACTTGACGTTTCGGGCCTAGACCCTTTATCAGAAATGGGGGAGGGGAAGAGGGTTCTGAAATAAATAGGGAGAGAGGGGGAGGCGGATAGAGGATGGATAGAGGAGAGGATAGGTGGAGAGGAGGCAGACAAGTCGAAGAGGCGGGGATGGAGCTAGTAAAGATGAGTGTAGGTAGGGGGGTAGGGAGGAGATAGGTCAGTCCAGGGAGGACGGACAGGTCAAGGGGGCCGGATGATGTTAGTAGATAAGAGATGGGGGTGTGGCTTGAGGTGAGAAGGAAAACAGGTTAGGGAGGTAGAGATGAGCTGGGCTGGTTTTGGGATGTGGTTGGGGGAGGGGAGATTTTAAAGCTTGTGAAATCCACATTGATGCCATTGGGCTGCAGGGTTCCCAGGCTGAATATGATTTGCTGTTCCTGCAGCCTTCAGGTGGCATCACTGTGGCATTGCAGGAGGCCAAGGATGGACATGTCATCTGAGGAATGGGAGGGGGAGTTGAAATGATTCGCGACTGGGAGTTGCAGTGGTTTGTTGGCCATTGTGTTCAATTCTGGCCTCCTCTGCTATAGGAAAGATGTTGTGAAACTTGAAAGTGTTCAGAAAAGATTTACAAGAGTTTTGCCAGAGTTGGAGGATTTGAGCTATAGGGAGAGGCTGAATAGGCTGGAGCTATTTTCCCTGGAGAATCGAAGGATGAGGGGTGACATGAAAGAAGTTTAAAAAATCATGTGAGGGCTTGGTAAATGCTAGCTGCCAATGATTGTGAATGAGAGGAGTGTGTGGCTGGTGTTTGTAGATTGTGCTCAGGTCTGAAGAATGAGGTCATTCAAAGCAAACAGCAAGCTGAAGTCATCTGGTACCTGCTCTGGTTTCTATGTTAGATTTTCTTGATGTCTACCTTTTTTGACGTTTTTGGTCTGAGCAATATTAATGGGCCAAGTTGTGGTGTCAGCAAGGGATTTAACAAGTAATCATCACCCTGAATTGGCAACTCGCTATTCCTTAGTGAGAAATCCACCACACAACTCATGGAAAGCATGGAAGATGGCAAGAGTTGCTTCTGATCTTGAGATGGGCCTCGCTGAACTTCTTGTCCAATTCTGCCACACATCTCACCATAGTCCACATTGGTCTGATGGCTACGCATTTTTGCACTTTATGTAAATATATAGGATTTAGGAGATCATTTCAAGAGATCATCGGCAACCAGGATCATTAATTATATAGGACGACTATATACAGTTATGTATAGCTATAACTATATATAGTTCTAGTCACCCTGTTATAGGAAGGACATTATTAAGTTGGGGAGAGTTCAGAAGAGATCTACCAGGATGTTGCCAGGAATGGAGGTTTGAGTTATGAGGAGAGGCTGCATAGGCTTGGACATTTTTCCACTGGTACATAGGAGGTTGAGAGATGACTTTATAGAGGCCTATAAAATAATGAGAGTACAGATAAGGTGAATGGCAGATGTCATTTCCCTAGGGTAGGGGATTTCAAGACTGGGGGCATATTTTTCAGATGAGAGGAGAAAGATGTTTAAAAAGACATGAGAGGCTTTTTTTTTTAAGAGTGGGTCGTGTATGGGATAAACCTCCAGACGAAGCAATGGATGTGGCTACAGTTACAACATTTAAAAGGCATTTAGATAAGTACATCAATAGGAAATATTTGGATGGATATGGGCTAGGTGCAGGCAGGTGGAACTAATTTATTTTGGGGTTGTGGTCGGCATGAACCGGCTGGACCGAAGCGTCTGTTTCTCTGCTGTATGACTCTATGACTCTGTAACTTCTCAAACTACTAAAGGATGTTTGGTTGAATATCTTTAAGGAAGTTAAAGGCTTTCTGGTTTTGAGAGATCTTTCTCCAACTTATCAGTGGTAACCAGAACATTATTTTTAGTATCAGTGGCAGTGCTGGAGTATGTGCACTGAAGCTGCATCTCATCAAAACGGTTGCACTCAGAAGCACTCAGTCAGCATCCTGCAAACATCTTCACTCCTGCAGGCCCAGGATGCCAAGCAGTCCCATGCTAAAGAGTTAATCTGTTCACTGTGTCTGGCACATTGGACCCCTGAAAAAGGCTACCAGTTCTACCATCAAGATTTCATAATATTTTGCAGCAGCACAGGTTCTCGTGCTGGATACAGAGGAAATGTTAGAACAGACAGCAGAAAAATGAGAGTTGTGGGAGTAGTAGCTATCTCAATGGTTATCCTGATTTCTTGATTCTGTCTTTGTAGTCCAGCGGAGATACTGGATTGTTAATGTAGAAAACCTTCCTCAATTTCTCTCTCTACAAAGGCTTCCTTAGTTGCTGACTGTTTTACATTTTGATTTTCAGCATCCGCAGCATTTTCTCTTTTAATACAACTTTGTGAATATTGCCATCACCTCATTAGTTCACTTGAAAGAAGCTATGCCTGACATCAAAATGTCCATCACATTTCAGGAATGGAAATTTTTGCACTTTGTATGCATATAGAAGGTGAGAACCCCACTGGGGGTAAATAACGATTCACATATTCAGTCAGTAATTCTAAGATCCCGGGGATCCTGATGATTCTAAATAATTCCACTAAGTGGTTGGATCTGGTGTTACATTTTATTTGATGGAAGGGACAGTAGCCATTTGTCTTGCAAGGTCTCTGTCCAGAGAGCTGTTGTAAGTGGGTAAAATAGGTATCTGTTCTCACTATCTCCAAATAAATTTGCTATTATGGGAAATTGGGTCTTAGTCTTGTATTTTTGTGGTATTTGGGGGACATCCATTGTTTCAGCTGTATTCAAGTTTGCTTTTTCAATTCTTTGTTCAACACATTGGTGATTATATTAGTGCTGGTTCCAGCACTCATGCCATACTGGAACTTTCATCAACTTTGAACATGGTTTCTCCCATTTTTCACTGTCACATGGTTCATTTCTAACTCATTCCTTCACATCCTCAACTTCTGCACCAGCAGATATAGGAATAGTTTGTCCCCCAGAGTCCATAATAAACTCACAGACTCCTTGACTAACCTTGCTCCTACCCTGCTTCCTGTAACAATTTAATTCATTTTACCAGTTTCTCCAGCTCAACCACATCTGTTCTAGAGCCAATGTGCTTTTAATAATGTATTCCTTTTACTTCCATCAAGGATATCCTCCAGCAAGTTTGACCATGTCTGGTTGATTTACTATTCTGCTGCCCTCATTACTGTGTTCAGAGAACATGATAAGTTTTTTCCTTGTCTTCACTGTCTGCTCTACCACTTCTATATTCAACTGATCAGTCTCTACTAATACCCTGACCTCCAGCTACTACCAAAAAGATTTATCCTTACAGCTATAGCAAGGGACATTTCATTGCACTAACCAGTTTTTAATCTCTTCCAAAACTCATTCAACAAACTAAGTCACTTTCCTCGTGCAAGTGCTGGATATGTAACATATGCCACTTTACCTCCTCCTTTCCCACTATCCAAGGAACAAAGTATTTATTCTAAGCAAAATACTGATTCACTTGTCAGTATTCCAATTTAGTATACTCTACTCACTGCAAACATTGTGGTCTACTGTATACTGTTTAGCCAAAAAGCATACAAGACTAACACATTGCAGAACACAGTATTGAATTTATAAGCAAGACCTTGATCTTCAATTATTCTTCAATTTAATTGTGTTCCTCTGCTTCCCTGACCCTACTAAATTTAGCCTCTTATATTGTGCTAATGAAGCTCAACAGAAGTTTAAGTACTAACACTTCAACTTTGACTAGGTACGTTATAGCTTTGGAGATGCAATACTGAATTCAATAATTTCATAATCACTGTATAAGAAAATAAAAACAGTGGTTGTTGGTTCCGATTCTGATGTTGCCATTTACACCTTATTTAGACCCATGTGTGTTTCTTGTTTTTTTTTGCCTCGCACCATCATGTGTCCTGCTTTCCACCCTATCACAGAAGTTCCCTTTTGTTCTTTTCTTCTTGTCCTCCCTTCGCCAACCTCTGAACTCACTTAAAAGCTCTAAATTCTTCCTGTTCTATGAATAGTGATTAACCTGAATGTTAGCTTTGTTTCTTTTCTTGCAGATGACACCTGACATTGCTAGATATTCTCAGTATGTTCTGTTTTTGTATCAGATGGAGGGTCAGAAGCTTGAGAGCCTTCTCAGTTCCTGCTGCGTTTGCTACTGAAGCTTACAAAGAACCAATCTTCTGCCCCTTTAAATGCTCAGTTCCATCTGTGCAGCAATGATGTCCCTATTGTAATATCACAAAAAATATGTGGCCATAATGGACTGGTCACTCATGGTGTTCAGGATCCCATTGGGAGCCTGCTAAGAATAAAAGATTAATCCTGAATGACTGGGACTTTGTTTTAACTCACACTAAACCCAGTCACCTAAAGTTAAAATCAGGACCAATATATCAGAAGATAGAGGAGTGGGCAGCAGTCTCTGTTGGAATGTCATATTGTGAAAATAAACCTGCTCCTGTTTCAATATCCACAAAATATGATTTTAGTAACAAAACATGGAAGTAAAGGTGAGAATTTAACCCATCCCAACCCATCAGATAAACTGTAAAGGCAGACAATTAAAGTAACCATTCAAAGGTTTATTCTTCTGTTTCTGCTCAATTTCCACTGCTGTCTTCTTAAATGGACCCTTTCTTAACTGGCAGCTGAAGAACCCATTTGATTCATGTGGGAACATTATTGATTTGGGCTCTTGTGTCATTTTAAAATCTGTTTGAGCAGGCAGAAAGGGGAGTCACATGATGATAAGTCAAAAGATTTCCTCAATAGGGACCATAGAAATAAGAGCCCATATAAGGTTAGAAGCAAAATTAGAAACTGATGGAGAAACCCAGCAGGTCTATCAGCATCTGCAGAGAGAAAAACAGAATTAATGTTTTGAGTCCAGTGACCCTGCATCAGAACCCCATGAGCATAGTCTGAGTCTCTTTTGCCCAAGATACCCCTCCTCCTCCTCCTCATACTATTGTTCCCAATGTGACTTGTCTTAGTGCTGATGGGCTATCTCTGGGCTTTCAATTTCACCCTTGCCCCATGTAAGTCAGTTATTTTTTTTTTCTATTGATTTAGATAGGACATTGACCAATTGGGTGCAAATTGGATTTATGAATTAAAACATTTTGGGGCTCAAACTGATGATGTTAGATGGCTTTGATGCCCATTAAATGTTCAGTTAAAATTTCCAACCTTCCTGAGAAAATGTAATAATTGTACTAAGGAAAATCAGAGACTTGGAAAATTTGTTATTTAGGTAATTCAATTCACAACCAATAGCAGACCAACATAGCAAACCGCTTAGAAACTGGCACAACCATTGCAGGTTATTTATATTTGTTAAATTCAAGAAGCATTCATGAAGAATAAAACTGTAAACTCTGCATAATCTTTCAAGGGTACTACTGGTCTATTATCATAATGATTTCCAGTAACTCCCCCAGTAGTTTTTTCTGTCCATTTTCACTGTTTTATTGGTATGCCTTTTCCTAAACGAACCCTCTGAGACAAGAACATGTAATAACCATGCGAGTCGCCATTGGAACACTGGTCATCTTCCTTATCACTGGTCATTAATTAGCAATTCACTGAACTCTTACAGAAATCTTCCTGTTAGTTCCATATTTCCATTGTGAACTTTGAGTTTTCTAACAAAAGGATCTACTTCCTCATTCCCTACCTCTTTTTATGCATCCAACCAGGTGGTAATGTCATGGTGTTTCCACAAGATTTTCAAAATGATTCATATGAAACATATTTTCACACGTGCTCATCACTAGTAATGCCAGCTGTAGTTGTTCAATGTAGTAATATCCCATTTGACTTGAGATGAAGACAATTAGAATCAATAAATCATTTTTCTTCAATGACATTTCTGAAAAAAAGCCTCAATAATTGTTACAGGTGTTTTTAAATGTCTCCTGAAAAGGCACTGCTATCCCAGTGGATTGCTAGTGAGGCAAGTGACAAGAATAACAAACTAAACAAACATAACTGGAGTATGGGAAGATGCAGCCCAAGTTTTCTCACCAGAATTTTGAAGCCCTACCGCTGTTGTCAGTACTGATACTGACAATCAGTTTCATGGCATACTGTGATCTGCCATGAAACAATGGCCTCTTAGTGTAGAAACTTTATTCTGTAGATCTTACTTTTCAGAATGTTACTATGGTGGATTTGTTAATGGTTTGTTTACTGCTTTGTTAAGGAGCGATTAAGCCTCTGGTAAACATATCGCTTAAAATTGCAATCAACCATCATTTTAAATATGGGTTAAAATCAAGTTTTCCAGTTTGTTTTCAAGTTAGTAATCTATCAGAGTGGAAACTACATCCAGACATATGTATTTTGAATATCAGAGTGCAGTCAAAGTCATGTAGTAATAATGTAATTGCAGGCAGAATTTTGTTTTGTGCAGTCATTTCCTGCAATAGACATTCTTTTATATGTTGATTTGGCTGCAGCCTACCACATGAAATTCTTATCAATGTTAGTATCATTCAAGCACCAGAAGAAGATAATAGATTAACTTGTTTCCAAAGAAGTACCATGTAGGAAACTGCTTATCCCAATCTCATTATATAGTTGGAGATAAATCTAAATTTCCCACGACACTGACAGTTAACTCCCAGTGAATGGGATTACATTGTTAGTTCTGTTTGACCATTTTATTACTAATTCATGACATGGATTAGCAAGATAATGATAACACAGCAAACTGACTTTCGAAGTTAGCATATGATAGTTTTATGTAAAATATTTAATAGTAATCCATAATAATATTACAATCTCATATTATCGCCCTTCAGATAAAAGTGTAACTTATTGTAGTTAAGGCATTGCCCAAATGTCTATTCTATTGATCAATTGACAATTGATTGTCTTCATTATGTGCCAATAGTCGGTTATCACATGATAAAACATTTGTGGGGAAGAAATAGACTTTAACAAAATCTTAACATAAAGAAGCCTAGTAGGATGGAATAATGTACAGGCTCTCTCTCAAATTTCTCAAATCTAGTATAATTTCCAGACATAAACATAAACCACAGAACATAAATATCATGAAGTTACGATACATATATTACTAATCTTTAATCCTATTGGCTATTCCATCACATTCTCAAGGACAACTAGGGATGGGCAATAAATGCTGGTCCAATCAGTAGTGCTGAGATCCCATGAATGAATTTTAATGGTAGAGAAAAAATATCGCTCAAATGTGCTAAAAATCTGAAGGAAAGAAAATGGCTGCAAAAGACAACTGACCGGAAAGCTTGACAAGTGCTACATGGAATTACAAAATTAATGCCTGACTAATATTACTGGAACTGATTTGTTTCATGATAGATAAACCTGACAATAAGCCACAGTTATGTTGTCTGCAGGGTCAATCAGAGACAGAAGGAAACCTGTCAAAACTCATTACGCAAGAGGGGTGCTGGGGGTCTTTCTGTTTTGATTGCATCTTGATAGCTTTGACAATAGGAAATGGAAGCATCCTCATTAATTTGGATTGTCTTCGTTAGTGTGCCAATAGTTAGTTATCACATGATCAAAACATTGGTGGGGAGGAATGAAGGTTTAGACATAGTCATAACATAAAGAAGCCTGGTAGGGTGGAATAACATACAGTAGCTCTTCTGTCTCTCAAAAGATTTTCAATCTCAGACCTTATCCCTGTTAGAAGTTGGAACGGATCATAAAGATAGAGAATTTAGAAATACACAGAGCTTCATATGCAATAGCACAACCCCCCTAAAATTACTGATTGCCGTATAAAAGAGACTATCATCAGTAGAATAATTGGCTTACAATGGCTGCAGTACCCACTAGCGATTCAAGCATGACATCAGAATACATCAGGCTGGATTTTACCAGAAATTCGCTGTGTCATTTTTATTCAGTTTCATGGAGTGTTTCTCAGCACAAGAAAAATCACTAGGTCTTGCATAATCATTCCAACCTGTCATCAGAGTACCATGGTAACATGCCCCTATGGCACCCTACTCATTCATGCAAACCCAGTTGCAGCAGTACTCACCACTGAACACAGAATAAAGAACATAAAACAGCTCAGGAACAAGCCCTGCAGCCTACCATGACCATGATGCCATTCTATACAAATGCCATGCGTCTGCATATGGTCAGTATCTCTTTATTGCCTGCTCATTCAGGTTCCTGTCCAAATGCCTCTTCAATGTTGCAATATTATCTGCTTATAGCACCTCCCCTCTCATCACCTTCCAGGCACTTATCATCCTCTGGAGCTATTAATCTGGTTCAATCAGGGAGCACTGGTTCATAGATGTAATCAGGATTGTCAGACATTGTGTTCACTCTGAGAGCTGGCTGTGAAGGAGCTGGATCAGTGTCAAGGAGTCTCCAAGTGTAAATATACGGTACCTCCAAAATTCAGCAAGATGGCAGCAGGCATCCATTTAGAGCTCCATTCTGCTCGCAGTTCCATTTCCTTTTCCCTTCTGTTTTCTTCACCTTCCCTCTTGTCTCTCTTCTCTGTAGTAATTCTATCACCCCCACCCCCCACCCTTTTAACTACCTACTGAAGGAGTTGAGTTGTGACCGGGAACCACGTGATGGGAGCTAAACACACGGGCTGTGTCCTACAGCAATGGCGGATCAAGTGTGGGTTGGAGTAACTTTGGTGGTGAGAGCAGAACAGTGAGGCAGCAGTGGTGAGAGCAAGCTGGAGAGGCAGCACTGGTTGGGGATGAGAGCGAGCGGGAGAGGGAGCCCTGGTCATGGGTGAGAGCGAGTGGGAGAGGGAGCACTGGTCAGGGATGAGAGCGAGTGGGGGAGGGAGCACTGGTCGGCAATGAGAGCAAGTGGGAGAGGGAGCACTGGTCAGCAATGAGAGTGAGTGGGACAGAGAGCACCAGTCGGTGATGAGAGCGAGTGGGAGAGGCAGCAGCAGTTGGCAGCGAAAGCGGGTCGGTGAGGTGGTGACAGCGGCCTAATGATTGGAGCAGTGCCTGCACCATTATGGAGATGGGACTTGGAAGTCTGAGATTGGGACATTTTTTCACTTAACTTTTGTCTCTGTCCTAACTTTTAATTCTGGTTTTTGTACCCAAGTGGGGTCCAGTGACTGGCAACTTTGCTCACTTTTTGCTATACTTGTGTATTCCTACACTTAACACATGTGATAAATAAATAAATCCAACTTGGTGTTATTTCAGTGGTGATGAGAGAAAAGCACACTCCTGAAGAAATTCACTCAACAGTTGTCTCTGAGTTGAGTTAAGCATTTCTGGCATCGCGTCATTATTTGGGAAGCTTCACTCGTTTGATCCTCCAGTTGAAGACTGGGTCCAGTGTGTGGAAAGAATGCATTTATTCTTTCTGGGCAAATGATGCTGGGGCAGATGAAAAGCAATGAATAATTCTCCTGGCATTTTGTGAATCTATAGCTTTTTTGGTTCTTAGGAGCCTAATTTTCCCTGAGGCACCAGGTGCTAAAACCATTCAACAGTTGACGGATTTAATTAAGGAATACTACCACCCCAATTCTAAGACACTATCAGTTTTACACGGCAATTTGAGAACCAGGGGAATTAATGTTGGATTTTTGACTAGGTTAGGATGACTGGCAGATTGACCGATCATGTTTAAGATGTTGAGAAACCATTTGGTTCGTGGTATTAATAATGTAGCCATGCAAAAGTATCTACCAGTTGAAGCTCAGCTAGACTGCCAACAGGCACTATGCATAGTTTTAACTTGGAAAATGCAGCAAGTGGAATATATGGGTTACAGGGTATTCTGATGGGAGTGGACACTCTCGCCAGGCTATCTGTGCTTGGGGAACACCACCTGTGTGAAAGCAGTTGCATGGCCACACTCAGGACATATCCAATACAGAGGGACTCTAGGTCAACCCACAACAAAACCCCAAAACAAAGCATAATCTCAGCCAAATGGTTAAAATTGTCTTCAGGATCCAGGTTGGCAAGTTATTGTAGTTGTTGCTGATATGCAGAATCAATACAGCAAAAGAGTCTCACTAGACCTAAATTGAGTGAGAGAACTCATAGGCCAGTATCCAAGTGCATGAACATCCTGGAAAATCCATCTACATCTGGTTTGGAACAGTTAAATTGCTTAGCAATATTCAAGCAGGACCAATCAAAATAAACATCTGGTTAAAAATTACCAGTTCTGATGGAGGTTGATAAATGGCCATTTCAGTAATTGCAGAGCCAATACTTAACAAAATTCACCTGAATGAAGTCCCAATTGAATACCTGGATGCTTTTCAGGAAGGTCTAGGGACTAGACCACTTTGCATATTGACCACCAAGTAATTCCCTGATTCTGCAAATCCCACTCGGTGTAGTTTACCTTACTGGCAAAAGTAGAGACAGAAATCAGCTGGAATGCGAAGGAATCATCAAATCAATCCAGTTTGTGGAATGGGTAGCACCAGGCATACTGACTGTGAAGCTGAATGGGTAGGTTCACCTTTGTGGGGATTTTAAACAAATGGTAAATCTCTATTCAAAGCTGGATAAATATCTAATCTCTTGTGTAGATTGGAGGGCTGGCCTTCATGAAGCTGGACAAGAGCCATGTGTAATTGCAACTGCAGTTAGATGAGGATTCCCAGAAGTATGCCACAATTATTACCTATAAGGGTTTGTACCAATAGATGAGACTGCTGGGGTAATGTCTGCCTGTGGCATTTTTCAGTGGATAATGGAAAACACTTTATCTCACCAATTATCTAGATGACTTGCTAGTAACCAGGAAGACCAATAAAAAGCACTTAGAGAACATGGGCCAGTCATTAGCTATTTCTCCCAGGTGGGCAGATGCCTTAGAAGGGAAAAATGTGAGTTTCAGGCACGCCAAGTGACCTATGTGGGCGACAGAGTTGAAAAGACCGTGTTACACCTGTTAGAAGATTAAGTGAGAGCGATCAAAAGTGCCTCAACTCCCACTTCAGTACTGGAGCTTAGGATTTTCCTTGGGCTGACCGATTATGAAAACAACACCTCATTTTCCGCTTGGGGACCTTACAGCCCTCTGGACTCAGAATTGAGTTCAATAATTTTAGGGCCTAAACTCCCCCATATCCCAGCCCCCACCCCACACACCAGTCCTTGTTACCACTTAGCCTGCCATTACACACCCCCTGTTAGTCACTATCACTCCCCATTAACAACTATTCACCCTCTCAGCCTGATCGTTAGCAACTCCTTTGTCTGTCCAACTGTCTTTCTCTCTCTTTGAGCCCTATCTTATCATTTACTCCCTACCCCACCCACCTCCGTATCTTCTGCATATAAACTGACATTTTCCTAGCCACCATCAGTTCTGAGGAAGGGTCACCAGACCCAAAACGTTAACTTTGTTTTCTCCTTCACAGGTGCTTCCAGACCTGCTGAGCTTTTCCAGCAACTTTGTTTTTGTTCCTGATTTACAGCATCCGCAGTTCTTTTGGTTTTTATGATAAGTTTATACATAGCCTGGCCTCCACTTTTGCATTGACCTTTATGATAGGGTCAGCCTTGGAAATGGTCACATAGCCAAACCATAGACTTTAGAGAAGTGAAGAAACAGCTGTCATCCTCTGAGGTGTTGGCACACTATGATCCCAAACAAGATCTAGCATTGACATGTGTCACCTCCCCGAACGGCATCGGAGAAGTATTAGTTTATAGGTGCCCCAGTAGGAGAGGAACACCCAATAGCGTATGCATTCAGGACTTTGGCTAATGCAAAGCGTAGACATACAGATAGAGAAGGAAGATTTGGCAGTAATATTTGAAATCAGGAAGTTCCACCAATACCTTTAAGATGGAAATTTGTAACAGTTACAGACTGCAAACTCCTGCTATGTCTACTTAAAGAGGACAAGGCAGTGCCGCCTGTAGCTTCAGGCTGAATACAGCAGTGGACTCGAATACTAAGTGTATATAATTACAAGTTGGAATGCCTTCCAGAAGGCCATGTATGAGTTAAGCCACCTCCAGTGCTGTTGGTACTGCCATTGGAAAAGACCATTATGGTTTTATATTTTCTGGACAGTAGTGGAGGATGGCAGGTTATTATGGGGAGCAAGAGTGATTATTGCAAGCAAAGGTCATTGCCAGATACTATCTGAACTCCACCAGGGTCATCCAGAGGGCTCCAAATGAAGATGTTGCCAAGAAGTTATGGCTGGTGGCCAGGATTGGATGCAGACATAGCTGCAGTGCTTAGAGTGCCAACAAGGACAAAAATTACCACAAGCAGCTCCCCCAAATTCATGGGAATGGCAGGTAAACCTGGACTTGGTTATACGTCGACTATGCAGGCCCATTCATGTGCTCAATGTTTTTAGTCACTGTGGACACCCAGTCAGAACACCTGGACATGCATATGGTTCATTAATCAACTACAGGGATGATGATAGAAAAACTGTGCACATCTTTTGCAAATGGGCCATCGTTTACCAGCAGGGATTTTGAGTATTTCCAAAAGTCAGAAGGTATTCATCATACAAGGATAGCTCCATGCCAATCATCATCCCAATGTCTGGCAGGAAGAGCCGTCCAAATTTTGAAGGCCTTCTTAAAGAAACGACCTACAACTTCATTAGATCCCAAACTGTCCTGGTTCCTATTTGATTATCAGACCACCCCTCAAGCAACTACAGGGATAACTCCAGCAGAGTTGCTCAAGGGGCGAAGAATCTGCACCAGGTTAAATCTGATCTTCCTGGACTTGGTGGAAAGGGTCAAACAGCAGCAGAATGCCAATGCTGGACACAAGACTCCGCTAAGTGAGAGTGGCAGGTTACGTCAGGAATAGTTTTGTGCAGGAATCACAGAAAGATCTTTGTACTGGTAAGAGGCATGGTTGACACAAGATCAGTGATGCATAAATTTCCGGCAGGTGTGATAGTCCTGAACGTGCATGTGGACCATATGAAAGCTGTAAACTTGCAAATGGTTGGGGAGCAAAATGTGCCTTTCCAACCGTTCTGAAACTGCGGATTCTCCCTCTCCATCAAGCACTGATGATACCTCGGAATCTGAGATGAAATTGGCAGATGTTGCCACTTTGACACCTTTGCCACCTGAAGAGGAGAATGAATTTCTTCCAACATGCTCTATGCACAAGGGGCGAGCTTCTGTGTGTTACATGCTGCCCATTTCAGAGTCAGAGTTGGAGGAACCTGACGCAGTGCTAAAATATCCCAGGAAGAGCTACAAAAGAAAGAACTGGCCTATGTCCTCGTGTTCGGTGGTCGGGGAGGGGGGAGGTGGGGTGGGGGTGGTGGGGAAAGGATGCAGTGATTTCAATGAGGTCAGCCAGGTGGACCTCATAGAATATGAGTTCCCTGTTTGGGAATGTTAATCTGGTCCAATCAAGGAGCCCTGGCTCACAGATAAGAACAGGAGTGTCAGACATCCTGCCCACTCCAACAGCTGGTCTGAGGAAGCTGGATCAGTGTCAAGGAATCTCCACATATAAATAAAAGGTGACTTGGTGAAACGATACCAGCCCCTGTGGAGTTATTTCAATAATTATCCCCAATAAGTCCATTCTCTTCAAAATATGAATAATTCCTGCCCCTAAGAATCTTCTCCAATAATTTCCCTACCACTGATGTAATGTTCGCTGGCCTACAATTTCCTGGGATATTCCCATTGCCCTTCTTGAATAAAGGAACAAGTAGTCTATTCTCCAACTTCTAGGACCTCACCTGTGGCTAAAGAGGAAACAAAATCTTTGTCAGGGTCCAGCAACCTCCTCCCTTATCTCCCTCAGTTTCCTGGGATAGATCCCATCAGGCCCTGGGGATTTATCTACCTCAATGTTTTTCAAGCCACCCAACACCTCCTCCTCTTTAATGTCAACATGCCCTAGAATATCAACACAACTTTCCCTAATCTAGCCATCATCCATGTCCTTCTCCTTGGTGAATACTGATACAAAGTACTTATTAAGGACCTCATCCACTTCATCTGGCTTGACGCATGAAGTCCCTCCTTTGTCCTTGAGTAGATCTACCGTTAAGATGCCTTCAGATTCTCCTTAATCCTACTTGCCAGGGACATTTCATGGCCCCTCTTAGTCCTCTTAATTCCTTGTTAAGTTCCTTCCTGCTTCCTTTATATTCCTCAGGGACCTTGTCTGATTTCAGTTTCCTAAACTTCACATATGTTTCCTTTTGCTTTTTGACTGCTGGGACATTCTGTGACTCCTACCACAACCACCACAATATTTAAAAGGCTATTGTGCATCCATTCATGTGTTGTCAGTCAGGAGCTGCGCTGCATTGATTATAATATTTGCCCTGGACATAGCAGATAAGAGGAAATTGGTACCTCAGTTTGTGGACTAGAGCCTGGAGGTCCTGGTAGTATTGAGGAGGCGTGTCCTCTTTTTCTTGGATCAGCGGAAGAGGTCATCCTGGCCCAAAGTTGCCATCCAGGTCTGTGTACTCTCAACCATCTAGACGAAAGCCCAGCAATGTAGAAATAAGGTTAGTGATGTTCTCTGCTTTGCCATGGCTATATCACATCCACTCTATCCCTGCTACTTCCACCACTTCCTATTAAGGCTCATGCTTTACCACTCTCACTACTGCATGCAACATCTTCCTTCATCCGCTCTTGTCCATCCATTCCCTTCATACCACTAATAGTGCAGATCTTCTGCACCTCCTACTTACTCGCTTGGGACATCTCACCATCGTACCCCCAACTATGCCAGCACTTACAGCTGTGCCAGCCACTTTCATCTCATTTACTCCATCCCTCTCCCTCACTCCAGAATAACATGGGCAGAAAGAGCCAAAACATGAGGTGGTGTCTCTGATATTCACCTCCTCATCCCCAAAGAGGAATGGATCCTGATCCTGACCCTGACCACCGAGTGACCAACAGACTATGCCAAGTGCCTGGACTGGTATTGGAGGCTGCCTTTGACTTATTGTACTGTGATCCCTGCCTGGGGGATGCCTTCCCTGAGTTGATTGAAGAGTACTCCCCTTAGATTTTGAGACATAACCACTTGGTTCAAGAACATGCAGTGTGATTGCTGTGTATGCTGCTGGAAAACAGTGCAGTTGTGAGATTGAGATAGCATACTATAATTCTGTCCAGCAACAAGTCCAGCCCCTTGACTGATAAATGCTCACAACTAGGGTGGTTGGGTGGTGGGGTCAATGTGTGTATGTTGGTGGGGGAGATGTAAGCTCTCAATGAGTCCCACATTCCTGATGCTGAGTCACTTATTAAACAAAGTAACTCCCAATCCCAGTAGCCCTGAAGCAATTAACATTGTGTGGATTTGCTTGTTGTTCTCCTTACAAAACAGGTCAATCCAGCGGTGGTGGGGAAAGACCCTTAAGGCAGCATTAATTGTCCACTTTAAACATCTCTACTGGTAGCTGAGCAGGAAGACAGTCCATGGGCCTTCCCACTACAGACTGAATCAAGGTGTAGGTGGGAAGGCAGCAGGTTCCCCACCTGCCACCTTCCTGCCTGATTAAATGCCCCTCCTGGCTGTCAAAGCTGTCACAGAGGATGACAGTTAATTCTGTTTGTTGACCTTGAAATGTTTGTGAGAGGAAGAGTAAGATAATTTGGACGTATTTATTGTTTACCACTTATGGCCCCTTTGTCTCTCTTCTGATTCATCCTATTTCTAGCCCAAATGCGGTGTTTGGTCAAAGTAAACAATTAGCTGAATTATTGATCCTTTAGATCTCTTGAATAGCTACAGGATATTTCAAATTAGGGATAAATACTTCCTTTTGTTGCTCCTGGCTTTACTAATTCAAATCTTCGTTTAGGACTTAAATAATCCCCTTTATAGAGAGTACTCAAAACCACGAAGCCATTTCAGCACTGCTGGAGTTTTATAGAACATTTGTTCACTGTTTTTAATTGTAGTGATGGATTAAAGTGTGTATGGGAAAGGAAACTTGAGCGTTTAAATTATTGACCTTCTTCCGGCTGATTCAAAAACAGTAACATGGCTTAAAATTCCATTCCACTGTAGGGGTGAACAATAACCTCCGGCACTGTTTGCCAAATATCTGGGATAAGTACATTATGTGTTCTTAATCATGGGATGTTTACATGAAAGGCTAAGCCTCAGCAATTCCCTATTCTACATACACACATTGCATTTTACTTATTAGGCACTCCTACCTTTGAGGCATTTTGTCTCCAAAATTTAAAGCAAAGATAATAAAAATTAAAACTCATAAAACCAAAGTGTTTAATACTCAGCAATTATGCTCCTGTTCTGGCTTTGCAACTTAGTATGTGACACAGGGTAGTATGTACATGCACACTTTTCATCATGGGTATATGGCTGTTAGTAACTTTTTGAGAAATGGAGTTGAATCAGTGAGTGTTGTCAATAAGATTTGAAACCCTTAAATTTAATCATTGTTATTTTTAATAAAATTTATAGGGGAGTTAAGTTGCAGAAGTAAAGATTTAAATCAGTTCAATGACCAGAAAGCAAAGTTGTTTTCTTTGGGGCAGTTGAGTGAGTATTCTATGTGGCTCTAATCAACAGCAGGAAGTCCTACTCCACTGGTATTATGATGTCAGACTGGATCATGCGGTTTTCTGCAGTCTGGTTATTTCTATGTACATTTTAAACAGACGTCTTCCTCATCTCACCATAACTGAGAGGTTGTCAGAATGTCGGCTTCCATCTTAATACACGGACTTTTTGAGAAGATTACATAAAAAAGCCATTTTTTCCAGCCACGTTGTGAGATTAACTCCTTAAGCAGTACTCGACTGAACCACTTCTAAATATCATAATAAGAATACACACGAGAAGTTATGAATATGGTGTTTTTCAACGTTATTCACATTTTTCAATCATATTTAAAATACATGAAAAATATACACTAGTGATGCATAAATGTCTCATTACATCAGTAGAAAGGCATTGTAGATGGTAATGTTTTGCATAAACACAGAAATACTTTGTACTGGATAATAATTTGAATAATCACTTTAATTTTCAAAATGACTAGAAATTGATAGAAATGATAGAAATATTTCAATCATACAAGATTGTTTTCTGACATTCTGCAAGTTACATTAGCATGAATTTTCATAAACTGCTGACATGTCTTTTTTTTGTACAGGTATAAGAAAAGCAGTATTTGGTATCTTCGATCTTATGGATCGATTTCTCAGCAAGTAAACCATTAATCTGTCGTTAAATTAGAGATCCATGCTCATACATATTCATTTGTGCATTGAATATACAAATAATTATTGTAAACAAAATGGAAAATACGTCAGAACTATAAATCTGAAAATCTGGAAGCATTCATCAAGTCAACCAGCATGAACAAAGAGAACAGGCAAGTTAAAAGGTTTAATTTTAATGCTAATCACTTTGTGGAAACATACTGTGCTACAGTTTAATCAGGGTCAGAGCGGGAAGCTGTTGCATCTTTCCCATTTGGCCAAAGCAGGTCTGAAGACAGAAGAGTCCCTATTAGGTAAGCCATGTGGAATAGAAGTATTCCTCTTGGGCCCAACAACAAGACCTTGTCCAAGACTGCTCCAGAATTCTGCCTTATCTCTCTTAAAGCTCTTCTCAATCCAGTTGTTTATTTCAGAATCTCTGTGGCCTCATCATGCATATTCCAGGCAAGCTGTCAGTGTCACGACTCACTGGGGTAGTACAATGGAAACAACCCTCTCTATTCTTGGAGTCATTAGAAATGTGAAAAGATTTAATCAAACTATCCAAATCCCTCAATTTACTTAACTGATGAACCCAAGTTGAAACACAGCATTTATGTACTTAACAATAAAACAGCTATTTATTGTAAACAGATTGCTTTTGACCGATTTCTTCCAACTTATAACCTTCTATAACTTCTATACCTTCTTAAAGTATTCCTCAAAATTTTCCAAACAGACATACAGAGAGACAAGTCAAGATAAAAAATATTACTTTTGGAGAAGGAACAACAATTTAAAAAAAGCACAGATCTGGCAGCAATCTGGATAACAAGCATCGATGAAATGTTTTCCTTCAGTTTCCTTTTGGTTCCTTTCATCACTTTAAGGAGGACAAAAGGTTCTGGACATACTGATTCTGAGTCTTTCATTCATCAGTTGAGGATTTTCTCTTTCACTGTCTTTGAGGTTGTTTTCTTTCCCCTTCTTCCCTTTCAACAAGGGAATTTACAAAGACAGTGAATAGCTAGCTGCTTTGATGTTGTTTTATTTCTCCACTCACAGAAGAGACAGAGTGTGAGGGATCTTCTTTCTTTTAGAGGCTGGATATTTCTGATGCACTGTGTAAACACAAAGTTATAGTCACTTGTCCAAAAACTAGCCAAGAAGTTGTCACTATGTTTTATACTCCTGTACACACATAGCTGACCATGGTTGGAAAACTAATCAAAAATCTGTCACTGGGCAAAACTGCCCTGAACGCATACTAATGGAGCCCATATCTAACATCAAGCCCAACTGCATTAATAAGGCTACTTTGTATGAAGAACAAACAATGAGTTCTGGAAACTTGTTTGTAATTTGAAAAAAACTGCAACATATTTGTCAACAATCCCTTGGTTTAAAGTAGTAACTTATCCCATGATTTTGTTCAGAGCACAGAAAAATATAAATTGGTCTGTACAACAGAATATTAAATTTAGGTCAATCATGATTGATCAGTGAATTGATTTTGGAATGCTGCAAAATTTCAAGTATGGATTCTACCACAGTTGAAAAAGGACAACACGGTGTGGAGCTGGAGGAACATAGCAGGCCAGGCAGCATCAGAGGAGCAGGAAAGTTGATGTTTCAGGTCGGGACCCTTCTTCAGAAATGGAGAAATGGAAAGAAGCTCATAAATAATTAGAGGAGGGGTAGGGCTGGTGAAGGTAGGTGGGATGGTGATAGGTGAGTGCAGGTAGGCAGTGGTGGGGATTGGTCAGTGAGGTGGGAGGAGCGGATAGGTGGGAGAGAAGATGGACAGGTTGTGTCAGGTCAAGGGGGTGGGGATGAGAGGGAAGGTTGGTCATGGGATGAGGCTGGGGTTGGGGAAATTTTGAAACTGGTGCATTCCATGTTTAGGCCATAGGGCTGTAGGCTCCCGAGGCGGAAGATGAGGTGCTGCTCCTCCATTTTGTGGGTGGTGTCATTGTGACACTGGAAAAGGCCCAGGATGGACATGTCACCCAGGGAGTGGGAGGGGGAGTTAAAATGGTTGGCGACCAGAAAGTGTTGTTGTTTGTCACATACAGAGCGCAGACGCTGTATAAAATGGTCTCCGAGCCTCCACTTGGCCTCACCGATATAGAGAAAGCCACAACGGGAGCAGCGGATACAATAGACCAAATTGACAGACGTGCAGGTGAACTCCTGTCTAATGTGGAAGGTTTGTTTTGTGCCTTGAATGGAGGTAAGGGGCAAGGTGTAGCACTTAATAGAATCATAGAATCCCTACAGTGTGGAAATTGGCCATTCAGCCCAACAAGTCCACACCGCCCCTCCGAACAGCATCCCACCCAGACCCATTCCCCTACCCTTTCCCTGTAACCTGGCATTTCCCATGTCTAATCCACTTAATTTACACACCCCTGGACACTATGGACAATTTAGTATGGCCAATCCAAGAAACCCGCACACCTTTGGACTGTGGGAGAAAACTGAAGCACCCAGGGGAAACCCACGCAGACACGGGGAGAATGTGCAAATTGAACACAGACAGTTACCGGAGGGTGGAATTGAACCTGGGTCCTTGGCGCAGTGAGGCAGTAGTGCCTCCATGCTGCCACTTCCTGCGGTTGTAGGGAAAGGTGCCGGGAGTGGTGGGGCTAGTGGGAAGTGTGTGGAGCAGACGACGGAGTCGTGGAGAGAGTGGTCCCTACGAAAGGCAGATGGTGGTGGGGAGGGAAATATATCTTTGGTTGTGGGGTCGGAATGTAGGTGGTGGAAGTGGCAGAGAATGTTACACTGGATGCAGAGGTTAGTGGGGTGATATGTGAGGACAAGAGGGATTCTGACTTTATCTTTGTTGGGGGAGGGTGTGTGAGGGCAGAGGTGTGGGAAACACAAGAGATGTAAGTGTGGGTATTTTCGTTTACTGGAGGGAGGAAGTTATAGTCATTGAAATAGAAGGACATCTTGGATATTTGGGATTGGAACGCCCCACCCTGGGGGCAGATGCAGCGAAGGTGGAGGAATTGGGAGTATGGGATCGCATTCCTGCAGGAGGGTGGGTGAGAGGAGGTGTAGTCTCGGTAGGCTTGAAATTGATGTAAGTTTTGAGGCAGTCACCAGAGATGGAGACAGAGAGGTCCAAGAAGGAAAGGGAGGTATCGGAGGTGATCCAGGTAAATTTGAGGTTGTGGTGAAAGGTGTTGGTAAAGTTGATGAACTGTTCAATCTCCTCGTGGGAGCATGAGGTAGCGCCAATACAGTCATCGATGTAGTGGAGGAAGAGGTGGTAGATAGTACCAATGTAACAGTGGAAGAGGGACTGCTCCACGTATCCTACGAAGAGGCAGGCATAGCTTGGGCTCATGCATGTGCCCCTTAGTCTTTAGGAAGGGTTAGTTAACAGTAAAGTTGTTTAATTTGAATGGAGCTGGAGGATTTTGAAACTGGTAAAATCTTAAATGTTCTTACCAGTTTCAAAATGTCGCTTCCCCGGCCTTATCCCATGACCAACCGTCCCTCTCATCCCTGCTTCCTTGACCTGACACAACCTGCCCATCTTCTCTCCCACCTATCAGCCCCTCCCACCTCACTGACCAATCCCAACCACTGCCTACCTGCACTCACCAATCACCATCCCACCTACCTTCCCCAGCCTCACACCTACTCTCCCTATTTATTTCTGAGCTCCCTTCCCCCTCCCCCATTTCTGAAGAAGGGTTCCCAACCCGAAATGTCGACATTCCTGCTCCTCTGATTGCTCTACGGGCTGTTTCCCGGGACGCACACCGAGACCAATATCAACTGCGCCTGGAAGACTATCAATGCGGTGAAAGCCACTCTTTGGTCTGTCCGCAACTTGCTGGTCTTCCAGCAGAAAGAACTGACCCCAACCGAGTGTTGTAGACTGGCGCACTCCAAGGTCCAGGACTACGTGCTGAGGGACGCGCTAAAGCTTGGGGCGGCCACCGCCAAGGCGCGATGGGGAAAGACCACCGTGTAAGACCCCTCGGCCGGAATATAACAGGGGCCCTTTCAATAACTGGGTCCAGCTGGGGCCTCCTCCAACTGGTCAGGGGGCCAACTGGGAGTTTTTTCTTTTGTTTTTGTGTTTTTTTTACCTTTAGTTGGTGTACGTACCCACTGGGTAACCCGGAGCGGATACTATGACCAGGTAGGACTGTAAATTTGTTTATTTTTTATATTTTCATGAATAAAGTATATTTTTTCAAAAAAAAAATTCCTGCTCCTCTGATGTTGTCTGGCTTGCTGTGTTCATCCAGCTCCACACTGTGTGATCTCTGGGCTGCTATTCGAAAAAAACCTAGAGATTTCATCGAATATCTTGTTGGGGGAGGAGTTGTAAGGGAATCATTAAAGCATAACTGGGAGATGTTAGCAGCAAAATACCAGAATTCTTTAAAAGCGCTTCAGAAAAACTGAGATGTAGATAGACGTAAAAAAGGACGAGGAACAAACAGTAGAGTCATAATAAAAGAAATGAGCGTAAAGATGCAGATGTTAATTGAAACGGTTTAGGCTATCAAGGCAGTTCTGTTTGTAGGCATGATAGCAGTGTGTTATTTGAAAACTACACAGCTGAAGAGAAGATGATGTTTGTAAATCATCAGTGAAATGATGACCAGGCTGTCGTGAAGTTATTGCTCCAATAGCAGAGAGGGTAAATTGTCCAAAGTTAATGTAAAGCTTAGTAAACAATTTGCCGCAATTCAGCAACTGGTCCCATGGTCATTTGATTTGATGATATCTTCAGGACTGCTTCTGAAAGAAATAATTATTACCTGATATTGATTGAGTGTATTGTTAATGGATTGCAATTAAAGCAAGATTGAACAGTTGTCTACCCATGGATTATAGGCATATCAAACCGTTTAATTCTCACATTGTCTTTTAAAGAAGATTGCGAGAGCCAAAAAAATGACTGCCGATGTAACTTCAGTGGCTGTTGGGAGGAAGGAACTCTGGAATATCGCATCTGATTGAGTCTCAAGGAAGCTTCAAAGTGATGGATTTTAAAGGGACAAATGTACTATAAACTAAATTATAATTTCTGGCATGTTAACGCAAATTAAACATGATGGGAGAACAGACAGTATAAATGAGAGGCATTTTTAAAATTTCCTCCTGCACGAATAGTGAAGAACAAGGGCTAAAAGTCAGTTCAACGCTGCTTTAAGTGATCTAGTGGAAGAAGCTGTTATATTGAGCTGAGGTATTTGTTTACAATAATCTAGTGTCAAGCACTAGTGTGCTGTGAAGGTCACATTTGAAGAACTACCCACTAGTAACCCCTGTATTGCAGTGCCAGCAGCCAAATAGCTCACAAGCCAGTCAAAAGGAAACAGGACTCAAGTGGATTCTCTTGCTCTGAGTTCAACCAACCAATCACCTTTAAAAAGAAAAAGGACAAAATGCTTTTTAATAATCTGCCAAACCTATAATGCCAAAAATGACTGTTTGACTACCAATGTACCACCTTCTATTCCTCACAGATGACTCAGAAGCTATTCTGTTAATTTTTTAACTTTTATCCTTTAATGGGCTGGCTTTTCACTTCTAAATTGTGTGTACATGTATTGCAATATTATTTTATCTTGCATTTGGTAAATAATAAACTCATTCTTTTGCTAACTCAAGTAAGCCTGGATAAATTGCGCCTCTTAAAATTTAAATTCATTTGGTCTGGGAGAAAGGGAATCCTTTGTAAGTTGATCTTATTGTGACCAGCCAAGAGGGCAGATGCACAAAGAAAATGAGCCAGTTCTTTCATCTCTCCTTACCTGGGACCTTGACAATTTAGGGTATCCCAAATAGAACTGTAAAAACTTTAAGAACCTTTCCCAGGATCCAGTCATGACACATTTAGAACTAACATGTAAAATGCAAAACAATGTTACATAGTGTTGTATGTAAATGTCAAACACAAAAAAAAATGAGTAGCAGGAGCATAGAAGAAGAAAATTCAGTCTAACAGCATTTCATGCCATGCTCTGAATGGGAAGTGGGCAATGACAAGACCATTGAGAAAGTACAACAGCAGTGGAAAAATGCAATTCTCAAATTTGGGGAAAACAGTCTAATTTTCACATAACATTTTAACAGTGAGTTGAGAATCTTGTTAGTGAGTGGAGGGGAACTTATTTGCATGCATTAATTTCTCATTATTACCTGATCCCTCGCTTCATTTATTGCAGAATGCAGCTTTCGCAGACAGTGGAGGGAAACAAGATTGTGACCATTCCTGATGTGAAAGTCCAAGAAGGACTTGGCGCTGCAACTCACCAGCACCTTCTCTGGGTATCCACCATGACCAGCGTTTTGCATCATGTCATGGTATGATCCACTGGCAAAAAACCACCTGCGTCCTTTGTTCACAGAAGCAGGTATTGGATGAGCATCAGCTTTGCCAAATTGTCAAGGCACATTTTTAATTCATTTATAACACAGTTCACCACATTAATATTGCTCCTTGGGGCACATCAACGCTTTTTTGATTATTGTACTGCTGCTGCCAGGCCAGTTTGCGCACTGGGATAGGCATCATTCTCATACATCAGAACAGGGAATATTTCAGGACTCTGAGCTTGTCTGTCAGTGCTCACTCACTTTACACCTACTTAGATGCTCACAATATCTTTGTCTTCTTTGCCTTGACTTCTTGCAAATTGCAGTCTCTTTCAGAACTTAAAGGTTTACATTTCTTCTATCTTGCCTTGCCTTTTAGCACGCATACACACAGCCAGGCAGTTTGTTATGTTTGCCAGCAACGATCAGTCAGGGGATGAACGTGTTGCTGAACAATGTTGTTCTTGGTCAATGTTAAGCCTGCAGCTTGTACAAGCAGTTTAAGAACTGCACACAATACTCTAGCCATGGTCTAACCAACCATTTATATAGTTCCAGCATAACGTCCTTGCTCTTAAACTCTCTGCCTCAGGTATGAAAGACAAGTATCCCATATGCCTTCTTAACCAATTTATCTGCATCATACTACCTTAAGGGACCATGGGCACGCATGCCAAGGTCCCTTTGATCCTCAGTGCTTCCTAAGATCCTACCATTCATCATGTATTCCCTTTCCTTGTTTGTCCTGTCCAAGTGCATCACCTGACATTTATTCAGATTAAATTCCATTTGCCACTGATCAGCCCATCTGACTGGTTTGTCTATATCCTACTATGAGCTAAGGCTATCCTCCTAACTATTTACTACACTAACAATCTTCATATCATAAGCTAATTTACTGATCAACCCTCCTACAACCAACTCTAAATCATTTATATATATATCACAAAACAGCAAAGGCCACAAGACTGATCCTTGTAGAATACCACTAGACACAGGCTTCCAGTCACAAACACATCTTTCGACCTTCTCCCTCTGCTTCCTGCCATTCTGTTAATTCTGGATCCAATTAACCAAATTACCATAGATCCCATGGGTTCTTACCTTGGTTCTTACCATCAGACTCCGATGTGGGCCTTCAGAAAAAGCTGACCAGAAGCCCAGGTAGACACAAAGATGTCAGTATCTGATCTGATGGAGGGTGCAGGAGACAGCTTTCAGTATCACTGATGAGCCTGTGTTCTCTACCTCAGATGTGGCGGGTGGAGATGTTGACCGGTGGTGTTGTTCCCTTCAGGACAGAGACTTTAGGAATGCCATTGGTGCCTGCAGCAGACAAGAGTGGGAGTGAGATGTGAAATGGGGTAAAAGTTTGTAATGTTAAGAATACATTCACAGTGGTTATAATGAAGGAGCAGTACAAAACTTGACGATGAATCTGATTTTGCTGCTGAGGCATGGAGCTCTCAGCATCACCACATAAGTGGTGTCTATTGTCTCTCTCTAAAGCAAGGATTCTTTTCTTGTAAGGGTTGAGCAGGAGCACCTTACCACCCATTTTGGCCTTCTTTGCCCAATTTGGGCTGTTTTCTCCTGTATTGAGACAAGGACAAGAATTGAGTGTTATAAGAATAGCTGGCAGAGCGGCTAGTTTTGGTGCTGCTGAGGGAAAGGAGGTGACATATCTGTTTTGATTGAATAGGAAGCACAGAGGACAGGAAGGGTTAATAGTTTGGGGTTGGGATGCATGAGAGTGAAGGAAGTTTCTACATGCAACACTGTGAGCGATATGCCTTGTTGGGAGGTGGCTGTAATAGCAGAATTATCCTTTAAGACAACAGAAGGTCATTTAACTCTTTTGCTGCATTGTTGGGTGTTCCTCCAGACTATGGGCATCATATCAGACCAGCCTGGCAGATTCTGGTGCTGTGGTCTTCTATGGTAGTCCTGAAGGAAGAAGATCATCTTCCTGTTCACCACACCACCCATTATGATCCCCAGGTTCATGTATTGAAATCAGGGTTTCCAGTTGCCTCTGTTTGCCATCTTGGGAGCAATTCCTCTCCCACGAAAAAGACAATTTTAACTTTCAGCGTCTGAAATGATGTAGAACTGAGCTAATGAGGTGAGAAGTGTAAAATTGTGCAATAAAGCTCAAGGATCCCATGAAGAGGAATCGTCCATGAAAATCCCTAAAATTGACAAATGAATTTTGGCAAAATTCAGCCCTATGTTTCTGCTCCATATCTGACTTTCCTACCTTAAGTCTTTTGCCATGTCAACATATATTCTATTCCTTTCTCTCTAAATACTTATCTAGATCCCCCATCAATAAATCTATGCTAGTCATTTCAACCATTTAATGTGGTACTCTGTTGCACATGTTCACCATTATTTGAGTAAAATTAATGATTGCAATACAATATAACAGAAAATATAGGCTATTAGTATCTCAGGTTATGTAATGTTTTCCTATTTTTATATTTTTCTTTGGGAGGTTTCCTACCTACTGCCAATTTTGTGACTTTTGCTGGTCTATTCTAGAGCTAATATTTTTCGTACCTGCCCAGCAGAAACTGAAAAGATAATTTATGTTGTCCATGGGACAAAACTCTTTAGTTTTGTTCTTTAACCATGATTTTCACCTGTGTTTTTCACTATAGTATGGAAGGATACACTATGGAATCAACAATGTCCTTCTTAAATTATAAGCAATGATTGCAAACAGCATGATTAATTTGGATTAAAATACAAGAGACATGATATAAAGATGTGATAACACAGTGTGGAGCTGGAGGAACACAGCAGGCCAGGCAGCATCAGAGGAACAGGAAAGCTGATGTTGGGACCCTTCTTCAGAAAACACCGCGTTATCTCAGACTCCAGTATCGGCAGTTCTTACTATCTCTGATATAAAAATGTGATGGAATCATTCAGACTATATACATAAGATGAATCATTACTCCTCTATTCACAGGATTGAACTGGATTTTGTCACTGTGACTTCAAAACATAGTTTCAGTCACTTCTTTATTACTTCAACCAGCACGTTACTATAGTACGACCTGGATTTTATATGTGCTTTATCTTCTGTACACAGTTTAATTTGTTCTGTTGGAAGCTAAGGTATGTTCAAAGTTCTGGTCTCAACCACTTACAGCCTCCCCCAATGATCAATGTGACATGATAAACGCCACGTCACTTCCACCATTTCACCTAACTTTGATGGATGTGAAACTGGGTGATCTTAAATAATTTTCTTTTAGTACCTCCAGATGGATAGGGATACAGTTCATTCTCCTACTTTTAAAATGCATACTTAAACAGACATCAATTTTATAACCAAGAGGTAGTCGTTTTAATGACAGGCTCAATATGGTAGAAAAAATGTCCTTTAACCTTTTGAGAAATGGTAACATTTTGTGTTTTACAAAATGTAGAATTATAATTGGTCCAGAGCATAACTAGGGACATCTTGCAAAGCTTCATTGAGGACTTGTAAAGGGAATGCAAACTGATGTACTCAACAATTCTCTCTGCAGTTAACGTCTCATTTGAATACAGAAAGCCTGTATTGCCTGAAGGGCAACTTCATGGTTTTGATTAAGAATGGTTAAGCTTGATTGAGTCTGCTCTCATAATGTTAGTCCATATGTGAACTCAGTCAGTGTTAGTAAAATGAACGATTTTACTCGGCTTAGCTTTTGGTGAAAAGCTCAATCAATAGAAAACAAAATACGGAACTGAGTAAAAATCTGTACTGAGTAAAAATCTATATGATGCGCTTGAATTGCAGTCCTCGACTACAAAAATGCATTTTGGCTCATTTCATTTAAATCTGTTTGAATAGCACATTGTATTAAATTTCCTACCATGAATATGCCCAGATAAATTGATACATCGTAAAACTTTGAAAATGTCCTTGATGACTGGTTCCTAACTTAGTTATCGTAGGTGTAATGAGCTGGTTGAACGTATGTCACAAGATAAAGTAATTTGCACTTGTCATTTTTTCTGGGATAACGTGGATAAAGAAAAAATGCATAAAACTTGTGTGAAACCTTTCTTCATGTTGGGCATTAAATCATTTAAATTTATTTTTAATGTATAATCATATATAAATTGAGTTTTAAATGGATTGACTTCTGAAAAATATTAAGAATAACTTTTTAAATGGATTTCTCATTGCAAATTTTAATTTTAACAGTTTAAGGATAAAGCAGTCTAGTGGCACATTTAACACACTGGTATAATGTGTGTACATGTGTAAAATGTTCAATTATAGGAATACCTTTTCTGAATTTCCAGATCTTCATCTTTTAATTAATGTCAGTGATGCTTATTCCCAAATAATGGCTACAATAGGGCTTGTGTTTAAATGCCTCAGGCATTAAATGCTTCAGTGCAACACCAAAGGCAATTTAACTTTTTTTTTAATGTTATTCTTGGGATGTGAACATCATGGATGATATTGTCAGCATGAGAAGTACATCTACATTTTCTCATGATATGTTGGTGTTGAGCACCTTCTTAAATAGCTGCAATGCATGTTGTGTAGGTAAACTGACTTCTGACAATGGAGTGGTGGCTTACCAGGCCATTTCAGAAGGCAATAACAAATCAGCCAGATTTCTGTGGGTCTGGAGTGACATTCAGACCAGTTAACAATCGCAGATTAGAAAACCAGATGGATTTTTATCACATGACCTTTATCAGTTTGATTATTATTATTATTGGGACGAGCATTTTATTCCAGATTTATTAACCGAATTCAAATTAATGAAACAAGAACAAAAATTGCTGGAAAAGCTCAGCAGGTCTGGCAGCAACTATGAAGAGAAAACAGAGCTAATGTTTCGGGTCTGGTGGACCTGAACTGGATCTGAAACATTAACTCTGATTTCTCTTCACAGATGCTGCCAGACCTGCTGAATTTTTACTAGCAACTTCTGTTTTTGTTTCTGATTTACAGCATCTGTAGTTCTTCTGGTTTTTAAATTAATGAAGCTATTTTGGTAGGAATTGAAAGTACCTTACCACAACAATAGTCTAAGTGTCTAGATTACTGACCCAAAATACATCCACTACAATCGACCCCCAACCTGTTCCAGTACTCTTCCCCTCTCTTTCACCCAGCGCGCACACGCGTGCATGCACGCACGCGCGTGCACACACACACACACGTAGCTACTGTTTATAGTAAAAGACAAGGCTGCTAATGAGTTTGGCAACAAAGTGCTAAGACAACTTAATACAATTTTTAAAAAATGCATAACACAGATGTTTATTTTTTGACCATCAAATCACCACAATTGTCCATGTAACTGATAACTATTTTTGCAGTGAGAAAGGAAAAAAGTGTTAGAGACAGAGTCAAACAGGTAACATTGACCATAATGTATCATAATCTATCTATCATAATCATATCTATCATATCTATCATAATCTATCATAATCTATCATAAATCCTCTACCAATAAACTAAGACAGTGACACATAGTACTGCTGATGATGCTTAGCTACAGTCAGATGCACATGAATGGAATGGAATTATTCAACGTCATATTATCCTTTTGGTTGTTTGGAGAATTGATCACGCTGGTGTATCCCCTATCCTCTCCCATTACTGAGATTGATAACTGTTATTTTAAATATTTGCTATTAGGATGCAGTCAGGACTAGCAGGGCTATATCACTGGTCATCCTCATACCATGAACGTCATTCAGAGTCAATTACTTGGTGTTGCATTTGATCATGTAGGGATCATAGTTCCATTTCCCTGAATCACATTAGTGCATCAGCTGGGTTTTGTTGTCATTATTGTGTAATGTTTGTCCACTAACTACTAGATTCATTTAATTCAATTTCAAATTGAGATTTGAATTTATGGCCTCTGGATTTCTAGCCCATAATCCTTTTGCATCAGCTTCTCAGCAAGGAACAACTTTCTATATAGAATACTGAACTTGGAAATGAATGATGTTATGTATTATACCACTGAAATAGTGCCTGGCAAGTTAATCTGGAGGCCAAGACTATGCAAGTCACATTTCTTCCATATTGTATAATACAAGCAGATCCTGGCAGGAGAAAAAGTTTCAAGAAAAAATGTTACAACCAGAGGTATGGGCAAGGTAATTGTTACAGTTGCAGATGGGATATCCCAAATCAATACGGTCTCAGGTGAGGAGGGATAAGCTGGTTCCTCTTGCTTTTTCAATTGTCCCATTGGTTGGTCACAACAAGGTTAACATGAAACAGATCCCTTCCCTGGGATACCTTTCCCCCTTACACAAAAAAACTTATGTTTTAAAAGGAAACAATTTGAGCCAATTTTGATTGAGCCAACAAAACAATGAATTTATTAATTACTAAATGTAAGTAACAGTAACACAAGACACATACAGCAAAGTAGAAATAGGAAGTGAGTCCAGAAAAATATAAGCAAAAATATGTGGAGCAGTCTGTGCATTGATCATGAAGAGCAGATTAGAAGACATTTTTGGCCATTATTGGATGGTACCTGTACAACTGACATTGGCAGCTAAGCGATTGATTTGAAGATTCCTGTTTTTCTAGGTTGACTGAAGTTCTTTTTCCTTGATTCCTTTGGACTGACTGGCAGAACTTGGACGAATAGAGATTCTTCCCTTTTGCCCAATCTGCAATGCAGAGGTGTTTAAAATGACTTCGGTGACTATCACAGCACTGCTTGACAAATTGCCAATAACACACACCAACCAGTTTTTTCCAGACAGTTTTTAAATCGTCTTTTATAAATTTTGTGAAAAGTATAAATAGTCTGTAAGTATTTTAGGGTTTTGATTCATTATCATTACAAATTTTAGGCATTGCAATAAATGCCTTAATCATCTTTTAGATAATATATGTGAAAATGTTACCTACCTTTCATTAAGATTCTGTTGCGTACACAAAAATGTTATTTATTACTTATGTTCCAACGATACATAGCTCTGTAAGCAAATATTGCCCCTTTGATGACAAATTGCATGCTTATTTAATACAAAAGACAATAATATTTCTGTGGGTGTAATTACTAATAATTTACTTTGGGAATTGTAACTTGGTAAGCTGTAGATCTAAACTCTTAATTAAAACATAATCTCCCTGACTTAAATCACTTGGACTCAGAATGGTAAATACTGACTTAGCAAATGCTCACTGTGCAACCTGACAGGGTTAATTTATAAATGAGCTTATACAACATTTGTCATGGAGGCATGAAGCTCCCGCAGGGTAGGAGGGGTCCCGGTATTGATGCTTCTTTTTAGAAACACAATATTACTGTTGTCCACACAGACTGAGTTTTATAGTTATATATTCATGTTATATATATATGCTCTATCTTCAACTTTCTGCGTCTATACCTTGCTGCTATACTCATTCAGTTCATCAGATCATAGAATCATAGATTCCCTACAGTATGGAAGAAGGCCATTTGGATCATTGAGTTCATACCAACGCTTCGAAGAGCATCCCACCCAGACCCATGCTCCCTACCCCATTCCTATAACCTTGCATTTCACATAGCTAATCCACCTAACCTATACATCCCTGGACACTATGAGCAATTTAGCATGGCCAATTTACCTAACCCATCTTTGGACTTAGGAAATCAGAGGAAACCCATGCAGACACCAGGAGAATGTGCAAACTCCACACAGACAATCGCCTGAGGGTGGAATTTAACCTGGGTCCCTGGCGCTGTAAGACAGCAGTGCTAACCGATGAGTTCTATTAGCTGTAGCTTAATAGTTATTGACATCCTACCAGAATGTGCAAACAAAATAATGTGACATCTCAAAGTTCTTTTTAGTGCTTACTAACGTATTCTACTTGTACATTGTTCATTGACATCTTGAAGGCTTCTGATGGGAGAAGGAATAAAGCAGGAATTACATGCCAGAGAGCTATGCAACAGGAAGTCCCTGGAGTTAGGAAGAGGAGCAGCTGAGCAGAATCGGACCTGTGTGTAACTTGACCAGAGAGGGAGAGTAAAACCACACAGGGCTTAAGGCCTTCACTTGCCTGCTGTAAGGGGGAGGAACAGTTGAGCAAACTTTCATTCTAGTCAGCAGCTGTGCTGAGTTTGGAAAGAAATCTGTGAGTGATATTATAGGAAAGTCATGAGTTGATTGGTTGTTAGGCAGCTACTATTTATCTTTAGATTATGTAGTGTTTAAAGCATAAGGAGTACTACAATGTCCCCTGTAAATACAGGATTTAATATTCTCTTATCTAAAGGAAATAAGCATGTAGAGTGTAATTTAAGAGTAAGTCGTGTGAAGGCTGCTCGGCCGAGTGGAGTGTTCCTTCAGTGCAACTGTGACTTGCAAACTACAGGTCATTCAATTTAATTAGGCGCCTGGAGTGTAATTCCTGTAGTATCCATTCTCCCATCAGAGGGCTTCAAGATTTGAATTTAAAATCAGCAAGTAGAGCACATCCAGGAGAACTGTGAGAAGTCACATTGCATTTTTCCGAGTTATCAATGCTATGCAACACTTGCAGCATTTAAGATGACCATACACGTGCAAGAACTCTCTCCAGCTGAAGCTAGTCAACATCTGCTTTTCAGGTGTGGAACAACAGCTGAAACCACCGTGGAGACTCTGCAAAGCTGAGATCTTTGTGAATAATACAGACAATGAGGTGGTCATACTACAGGTAATCTTTGAACACGTTGAAAGGGAATGGTGACCAGCAGTTAGTATAAAAACATGAGACAGATAGTGCAGAAGCTCTGGAAATATCCCCTTCTCTAACAGGTCTTCTGTTTTGGATACTGCTGGGGAGATAGTTTCTCAGGGGATGCAGTAAGAGCATAGTCCATGAACTAACCCAGCTGCACAGACAGGCAGAAAAAATGAGTGATGAAATAATAATGATAGGATATTCTCTCATAACTGGAATAAGTAAATGTCTTTATGGTTGCAGACATGACACCAGGATGGTCTGTTGCCTCCTTGTTGCCAGGGTCAAAGATGTTAATGAACAGCTGTAGGACATTTTGAGGGGAGGGTGGACAGACAGACGCAACAATATAGGTAGGAGACCTCCAACTGGAATAGAGGGAGTTTGGAAATATATTAGAAAGCAGGACCTCAAAGGTGGAAATGTCGTGATTACCCCCCCCCCGCAGTGCCATGTCCTAATGAGATCAGGACTAACAGAATAGACCAGATGAATGCATGGTGGAAGAGAGGGTGTAGGAGGGAGAGATTTATATTCCTGAGGCACTGAGGCCTTTACATATTGGACAGGTTGCACTTGAGCAGAATTGGGACCAATAACCTCGCAGCGCATTTGCTAGTACTGTGAAGGAGGGTTTAATCTTGAGTGTCAGGGGTGCTGAAATCTGAGCTTGGAGACACAAATGGGGGAATTAAAAATATAAATTAAAGATAGAAAAGTATAAATCAAAAGTGGAAGGCAGAGGAAACAAATTTAGCAGCAGGTATAGCCACAGTACAAAAATCTACAATACAAGTCTAAAGGTAGGGTGGCTGAATGCATTGAGCATTCACAATAAGGTCGATGAATTAACAGCACAAATACTTGTAAATGTGTACTGCATGATTGCAATAATGAAGAAGTCACTGCAGGGTGACTAATGCTAGGAACTGATCACATCCAAGGGTATTCAATTTTTAGGAAAGACAGGCAGGAAGAAAAAGGCAGTCAGATGGTATTGTTATTAAAGGATGAAATTAGTGCAATAGTAAGAAAGCATATTATATCAGAGAATCTCGATGTACCATCCATCTATGCAGAGCAACAAAGGATAGAAAACATTAATGGAAGTTGTCTTTAGACCTCCAAACATTTGTAGGAAATGGCATTAAACAGAAAACATAGGAACATACAATAAGGGTACCACAGTAATCATAGGTAACCTTAATCTATATGTAGACTGGGCAAATGCATTAGCAATAATATGGTGATGAATTCTTGGAGTGTATACAAGATTTTATCTTATAATAAAGTCCTTTGAGGAATCAAGTAGAAACTTGGCTGCTCTCGATTTAATATTATCTGATGAAAGGAGTTAATTAATAATCTCGTTGGGTGATCATCAAAGAGAGAATTCTTTTTGGAATGGAAAATTAAATAGTCCAATCTAAAACTCGGGTCTAAATCTAAACAAAGAAAACTGTGAAGTTGCGAGGAGTGATTTGGCTATGATAGATTTGGTAACATCATGAAAACGTGTATAGATCAATAGACAAAAACTGATATTTACATCAGGTTCCATTTCAGCACAAGAGACATGGTGGAGATTCAGCGTCAGGCCATGAAATCTTAAGTTTGTATCCATGCAGGTTCAGACAGCTGCCATCAAGGCTGTGAACACCAAGTAAAAGGGGTTTGCAGGTCAATACACAATCCAATTACCTGTCCTGTAAAACATTAATAGGATTGCTGCCCTAAGGATGTGATAGTGGGTCCACTGAGCTAAAAATCAGAATTTGTTCTTTCCCTGTCACTCTTTCAATTTATGTGCTGTTACTTCTAAGTCAATCAGCACAGACTGTTGTCACCCACGCCAAAGTAGTATAGGTGGGCCTTTTGCATCCTGATAAGTCATCTTCAGTCTCCCACTCTGAGGTTCAGCAGTCACACACAAGATATGCTGCAGCTACTGGTCAAGCCTTTCATCAGAGCACTAGAAGTAGGCAGTTTACCAGTAAGACATGCACTGAGGGAATATATGGTATGATTAGTTGTCTTCTGTATAGAATATTGGATGATTTTTTTGCATGAATTTTATTTCACCATGTTGTTATAACTATGCAAATAAACTGTTCTATGTTTTATTTTTTAAAAAAATACGTTTACCTTTAAGTAAACATAGTATATGAATAATAATATGCCAGAAGTCACATAGCTAATTCTTGTTAATTTACTGCAACAAGAGAATTCACACAAACTGACATGTTATTTGAATCGCAATCACATAGCGAGTCATTCAGAATTCAATTCCGTCTTAACAACCCAGTGGATTCTTAAAGGTGTGAGAATTCAAAATCTTCGAAGACAAGCAAGTGAGTGGAAGAACATTCACAAGGAATTTCTACAAAAATCGATTTTGCTTTTTGGGACATTGGTTCAACAAAAGTTAACACTGCAACTGTCTGAAATTGATCTGTGTAATGCGTGAGACATAATTTTAAAATAAAACTCCAATTCAACACAAAGAGACATTTTCAAAGAAGGGACCTCCCAGCTCAAAAATTTTCAAAAATCAACCACATGTCTGCCAAGAGTCCAGGCTACCTGTAGAAGCCAAAACTATAGATTTGGTGGGGAACAAGGAACATTTTCTCTCTCTGCTCTACCTACTATGTTCACTTGTGCGAGCAATCTCCAATTACAGGTGTCATTGCAGCTTCTGAACTTTAAGCTTCCAACCTCTTCACCTTTGGAAAGAGAAATCTTCATGAAAGTAACAGGCATGCAGTAATAATGTACTGATTCTATTTTCATCTTTAGAAGTATCTTCTATCCATATCATCTTCTAAGCGTTGGACTTTTATTTAAATAATAGTTACATCATGTTCTTACTTAATAACTTTCAGCAATAGTTGCATCATAAACTAATCCCCGATCATGTTTAAAACCAAAGCTGTGCTGCTGGTTATCTTAACATTTCACATACAGAATAAAACTGAAAAAGGACCTAAATGAACTTATTACATTCACTGTTCACTGATTGTGTTGCGGACGTGTTTAGTGGTTGTGTTAATTTGACCAAGAGGATATCATTGTGACCAATGCAACTGGAAGATGTATAAGAATTGTAGAATGAGGATTTCAGCTTTTGTTTGGCAGAACGATAGAGAATGAAAGCAATCAGATTCTTGCCAAAATGGGAATGTATTGCTTGTTTCCTCACTTTGTCCTGTTCCTCTTTCTACTCTTAAGCTACTTACCACATCCATGTTAGAAATAGCAATGTTCTTGTGACGGCAAAGCTGTTCAGGACACAGCATAGCCACAGGAGCTTGGGGCTAATGTTTCTGCAAATACTGCAGGACTCCTCCAGGGTGTCTCAGGATGTGAGTCTTCTAGTGATCTGCTGTATGATGACTTGTGTGCAATTTCCATTGTATGCACGTTGGCCTCATGTACTGGGTTGTCCAGTAAAGCTAAGTGAACTAAGAATTTAGTGTTGTGGTATGATGTATATATTCCCTTAAGAAACACGTATTTTAATTGCTGTCAATCACAAACGAGCTCAAGATAGATTCTGTTACATTAGTCTCATGAATGTGTGCACAGAGTACGAGGAAACTGATAGAGGTCAGGCATGTCGACACACTCTCCCATGTAACATCACAAAAAAGTGGTTTTTTAATCAATGTTGTGACTCAACTCCAGAAGATAGGTAAGACTTGAATCCAGACATTCTACACAGAAATAGGGACACTACCACTGTGCCACAAGAGCCCTCTCCCAGTTAACCATGTATGTATGTAGTCTTATCATTAATTAAGTATCCACACATTATTATTCTACCAAGGTAACACAGTATGGAGCTAGAGGAGCACAGCACATCAGGCAGCATTAGAGGAGCAGGAAAGTTGACATTTTGGGTCAAGACCCTTCTTCAGAATTGGGGGAGGGGTAAGGGAGCTCAGAAATAAATAGAGAGGAGGATGGGGCTGAGGAAGTTAGGTGGGATGGTGCTAGGTGAGTGCAGGTAGGAGTGGTGGGGATTGGTCAGTGAGTTGGGAGGAATGGATAGGTAGGAGAGATGATGGACAGGTTGTGTCAGGTCAAGGAGGCGGGGATTAGAGGGAGGGTTGATCTTGGGATGAAGCCAGGGCTGAAGAGATTTTGAAACTGGTAAAATCCTCATTGAGACCATTGGGCTGTAGGCTCCCAAGGAAGAATGTGAGGTGCTGATCCTCCAGTTTGCGGGTGGTGTGATTGTCACACTGAAGGAGGCCCAGGATGGACATGTAGCCCAGGGAGTGGGAGGGGGAGTTGAACTGGTTCGCGACCAGAAGGTGTTGTCATTTGTCATGAACAGAGCACAGGTGCTCTACAAAATGGCCTCCGAGCCTCGGCTTGGTCTCACCGATGTAGAGGAGGCCACATCAGGAGCAGCGGATGCAGTAGACCACGTTGATGGATGTGCTGGTGAACCCCTGTCTAATGTGGAAGGTTTTTTTGGTTCCTTGGATGTAGGTGAGGCAGGAGATGTAGGGGCAGGTTTAGCACTTTCTGCGGTTGTAGGGAAAAGTTCCGGGCTTGGTGGGGTTAGTGGGGAGTGTGGAATGGACGAGGGAGTCATGGAGAGGATGGTTCCTATGGAAGGCAGATAGGGGTGGGGAGGGAAATATATCTTTAGTTGGGAGGTCAGATTGCAGGTGGAAGAAGTGGCAGAGAATGATACATTGAATCCTGAGGTTAGTGGGTTGATACATGAGGACAAGGGGGATTCTTTGTTTTTGTTGTGGGAAGGGGTTGTGAGGGCAGAGGTGTGGGGAATGCAAGAGGTGCGGTCGAGAGCATTTTCGACCACCAAAGGAAGACGTTGCGGTCTTTGAAAATAAGAGGACATCTGGGATCGTCGGGAGTGGAACATCCCATCTTGGGAGCAGGCATGGTGGAGGTGGAGGAATTGGGAGTAGGGGATTACATTTCTGAAGAAGTGTCCCAACCTGAAATGTCAACATTCCTGCTCCTCTGATACTGCCTGGCCCGCTGTGCTCCTTCAGCTCCACACTGTGTTATCTCTGACTCCAGCATCGACAGTTCTTACTATCTCTTATTATTTTACCAATTCTTGTTGGATGATATATGTGTTTGCAACAAATAGAAGGATGTCACACACTGGCAGTGATAGGTTGTGCTTTATGATGATTTGACTGAGATGTATACAAGCTTCAAACTTTCAATTATTACAAAAGAGCAGACATGGAGGTGAAACATTTGTCAATACTCATACTGTGTCAGTGATTCTACACCACTGTGCGGATCCTACACATAGTGCTTTGTTTCTGAGGCATTGTATTCTGCTCCAGCTAACAGGCATAGATCCTGGTAAGATTCTTCCAATTCAGGGAAAGATAAGTAGTTTAAGTCTACCTGCAGTAAAATTTGTGTAGGGATAGACAGTAAGTAGCTGACTGCAGGTGTCTAGTTGTTAGCAGAATTCTGCAAGCAGGATCCAACGTTACAGCTGAGACCTCTTCAGGAGATTGGGATGCTGATTAAACATTGGAGGCTGGGCCAAGAAAGAGGAATCCATCCAGTAACAGACCCCAACAATTCCTAACAGCTGGAAGAAGGCTGTAAAATGTCTTTTATGTTCTCTGTTAAAATTTCCCTTTCACGGCTGCAGTCCGTTCTTTCACAAAAATCTCAACATTTGATAGAGCCTCCAGCAAGCTTGGGAAGGCACAAACAGCTCAACAGCATGACCATTGCACTCATGCAACAAGCTACAGATAGCTAAACAAGTGGGCACTTAAAGTGCTGCAAATCAGGAAACCAAATAAAATTTAGAATGCCTGTGAGAAGCCTAAATATTTGTTCCTGTCCCAGATAGCCCTAAAACTTCTGCAAAAAAGCCACAGGTTGACCACAAAAATTCCAAAATACAACTGAAAAACAACAGACCTCCTATCTCAATCAATTTTGTCCAGGCAACAAAGCAAGCTATGTTTTCTGGAGCTCAATATCTCTGAACTAGATAAACTAGCCATAAATATTAAAATTGCTAAAAGCAAGGAGCACCTCTACAGACTGAACACTTCATGCTTGTTAGGTGATAATCTTAAAAATCCAGATAAAGTATGGTTAACATTTAAAGACCAATTACACGTGAAGCTCAACCTCCGAACATACCATTTGGAATTCATGTCTTTCAGAATGCAGTCGATCAAGAGAGTAGACCAATTTATGTGGAAGCAGCGACAAAGGGCATGATTGTGATTTCATGACAGAAGAGATAGCTGACAGAATAACCAAGTTGCTAACCGCGTTTACCCCTGAGAAGTGTCCCAAGTTACACCAACCCAAAGTTTACAGCATGGAAGTACTATAACAACACATAATTACTTAATATATTATTCAAAATTAACAAATTTTAGAGAGCCTGTTTGGACATTTTATAACACACACCTGCATTGCACATGGGGTTTGAACGTGAATTTCAGATCGACAAACTAGCATTGCATGACAAAAGTCCTAGCACACTCATTGATATTCAGCACAGATAATGTTGGGTAGTTGGAATCTGTAGGCTATGTGTAATTCATTGGCCATTTTTGCAATAGCCAACACAGGAAATGCTTAGTAAGCGATGCAGGTGGTGTGGCATCATTTATACATTCAGAAATTGTCAGCTTTCCATGATGTATGCAAGCCATGTGACACCACAGGACTCTGGAAGTGCTAATACAAAGATCAAAGGCAGAAACAAGTGATTCAACATCATGAAAAATCATAACCAAAAACCTGACAGGTGCAGAATTTCAATTAACCAAGACTGCATACCAAACAGTGTCACAAAATGTTTAGCCATGCTACACAGTCAGATGATGAGGATAACTAGAATATCAATACACAACATTAGCTGACAATCTATATTATATATTAAAGAATGTATTAGGACTCTTGCATTGTTTTTGAGTCTACCCAAAGACCAAGTTTGATTCCCACTTGCAGTGGAGATTGGTATAACATGTCCAAACAGGTTGATTAAAAAATGTTAAATTTGAAGAATGTACTAAGTGGTATCAAAAGAAGCTTTTGCCACAGTCCATATCATTTTTTAAAGAGTTTGGAGGTTAGGGTTTGACCTTCTGAGCCAAGAGTTTTACCACTGAAACTCAAGGTGAATGTCTGGCGTTTGCCTTTAGATACAACGTTAGCATTACCTTTATACCAAACAGCATTTACAAGCGCAAACATCATACGGCTTTATATACTGAAATGTACATAACACAGGACCTGCAAGTGATGGCTAAGCAATTGATGTCAAGCTAAGCCATTCAAACTCACCTGTCAAATGCACACTGCTGCCACTAATGGTAACAGAGGAAGTGAATGTTTAAGCCAATGGATGCATGTTGTTTTGTTCTGGATGCTGCTGAGTTTCTTGAGTGTTGTTGGATGTTGCAGTCATCCAGACTCCTGACTTGTTTGTCCCTTGTAGAGAGTTTGGGAGTCGTTAGTGAATTAATCATCGCAGAATTCTTGAACTTTGACCAGCCCCTGTTGTCATTGTACTCATATACAGTCATAGAGTTGTACAGCACGGAAACAGATCCCTAGGTCCAACTCAACCGCACTGAGCAGATATCCCATTTGCCAACATTTAGCCCATATGCCTGTAAACTCTTCCTATTCATGTATGCATCCAGATGTCTTTTAAATGTTGTAATTGTACCAGCCTCTGCCGCCTTCTCTTGCAGCTCATTCCATACATGCACCACACTGTGTGAAAAAGTTGCCTTTTAAAGCTTTCCCCTCTCACCATAAAGCTATGCTCTCTAGTTTTGGACTCTCCTATCCTGGGGGAAAAAAAACAACTTTGCTATTCACCCTATCCATGCCCCTCATGGTTTTATAAACCTCTATATGGTCACCCCTCAGCCTCTGATGCTCCAGGGAAAATAGCCCCAGCTTATTCAGCCTGGTACTTGTGGTGCACGAATATCACCTACCACTCATCAGCACAAGTCTGAATGTTGCCCTCACCTCTGGAATTCAATGTTCTGTCCATGTTCAAGTTGCAACTGTTTTGCGTTCTGGATCCAGATTCTCTGGGTGTAACCCAAACTGAGCACCAGTGAGCAGGTTTTAGCTGTGTAAATGGTGTTTGATAGCACTCTCAATAAGACAATCCATTACCTTGTTGATGATTGAGAATGCATTAATGGAGCTGTAAATGATTGAATTGGATTGGATTATCCTGCTTTTTATTTACAATTTTCCATATTATTTGGAAAATGCTTGTGTTGTAACTGTACTGGAACAGCTTGACTAAAGACTTGGCTGGTTATAGACCACAAATCTTCAGTACTACAGCTGGGATACTGTCAGACTCCATAGATTTTCTTGGATCCAGTTCCTTCAGCCAACTTTGATATCATGAGAAATAAATCAAATTGGCTGAATACTGGCACCTATGATGCTCGGGATCACAGGAACAGGCTGAGATGGATGACATCACTTCTGATTGAGGATGTTTTCAAACACTTCAGCCTTGTCCTTTGCACTGATGTGCTGGTGTCCTGCATTATAAAAGATGGGAATGTTAATCGAATCGCTTCTGGTTACTTAGTTAGTTATCCACTCCTATTTATTAATGGATGGGGCAGCACTTCCATCTCATCTATTTATTGTGTGATTGCTTGGCACTATCTAGTGCATGTTACATTTATATTCCATATTAACAGACAGAAGGTCTACACCTGGACTTTGCCAACACTTCAACTCTTTTGTCATGTGCTTTATGCACAAATTCATGAGTTGAATTTGAACAGATTGGGAGAAAGCAAAGCCAAAAACTGTCTTCAGCCTTGGGCTTCTTTATAACCCAGTTTATTAAGATTAGATACTGCAACATGTAGCAACCTCAGATATACCAGGCTATAATCTTATTGCTGCATTATTGAAAGACTATTCCGTAAACTATCTCACCTAATGCTAGTCTTCTGCATCACATGCTTCACTGTATGTGTTTCCCTGTCGCTCTCTTGCCCTGTATCTCTCTAACTCCATCCATGCTGTGCTATGCATGCTGAATAAGGAATAGCTCTGTAACATAGTCTCAAGGTTGCTCCAGGTTCCTCAAACTGAACACCATCCACCCAAAAATAAGGGCTGAATCTTAATTTTCTTTAGGCTAAATATCAGCTGTATTGAGTGTTTTGGAGGGCTTTGCATCTTGATACTTCATTGTTTCTTTCCAGACTTGCCTCGTTAACAAGATTACTTCTCCCTACGGCAGCTTTCTCACCCAATTGTAGTCATATCTCACCACACGTATTTTGCAGAATACTTCACCATTCATTAGATATCTGCTGAAAGACTTGCATCCGACCCAGCTTTGAAAGGCTGCTGTGCCTAAGAACGCGCACTGGCAATTCAGCATTGTGTCTCATCGATGGGACACTTTTCACCTGTTTTTAAGTCATTGCTGCTATATTTTGCATCATTGAGATGGAAATGTTAAATTTACAAGCACAAAAGCGTGCTGTAAATATGCTTTTGATCAGCATTTGAAGGCTATATATGTTCACTTTGCACGTGTTGCAAATGGGTGAAGAAAGTATTGCATCTGAAATATAGTTAAAGTTTGGAAATGCATGCTTCATTAATTTGCCCCTACAATATCCTGGCATCTAGCTATGATGGATCCTGCATTATTGCCCTTCAAGTCAAAACAAACTTTGTCCACCCTGGGTATTGTCCCAGACATTTTCCAGTTGTAAGTAGCATCTAGAGAATGGCAAGTGATATCATCCCTGGCTGTACCCTACAAGCTGACGTGTTCTCTATACATCGCATGGACTGCACGCTGTGCTTGTTTAAGGCAGGGGGCGGTGGGGTATGCTTTTCGATCAACACCTCCTGGTGCTCAGTTGTAGTGACTTTGGCAAGCTATTGCTGCCCGGACCTAGAATACCTTACAGTAAAATGCCGTCCCTACTACCTACTGTGAGAGTTCATCTCCACCATTCTGACAGCGGTCTACATACCACACAATGCAGATATGAAGAATGCCCTAGATGTGATTTATACCACCACAAACACACTGGAGACAAAATTCCCTGAGGCCGTATTCATTGTGGCTGGTGAATTCAACCAAGCCAATCTCAAGACAGTATTGCCAAAGTACCACCAACATGTCTCCTGCCCTACCAGAGGACCAAACATTCTGGACCACTGCTGCACAACAATCAAAGATGCCTACCGCTTCACCCCCACCCACATTTCGGGAAAATCAGACCACAGTGCTGTGTTCCTCCTCCTGGCTTACAAGCAGAAGCTGATACAGAAGGATCCTTCACAAAAAAAAAAGGCAATGCTGGTCAAAGTAGCAGAAGACCATCTCTGGGACTGCTTGGAATCGGTGGACTGGTCCGTGTTTAAGTACTCGGTGGCAAACCTAGAAGAATATACCACCACTGTCACGTGCTTAGAAAATGTGTGGAGGACTGTGTACGAAAGAAGTCAATCTGAGTGTTCTCCAACCATAAACCTTGCATGAACCGGGAAATCCATTCCCTGCTGAAGACCAGACGTGCAGCATTCAAGTCAGGTGACCCAGACCAATAAAAGAAATCCTGATATGAGCTCTGCAAAGTCATCATGGATGCCAAGAGGCAGTAGCAGATGAAGCTAGAGGCCCAAAACTACTAAACAGACTCCTGCCACCTATGGCAAGGCCTAAACAACAGTACAGAATACAAAATGAAGCAGAACAAGATAGTGGACGAAGAGACATCCCTCCCTACACGCTCAAACTTTCTACGCTCAATTTGAGCAGAAAGCCAGTGGCACAGTGATGCCTGCCCTGATAGCCCCAGATACACCTGTTCCCTCTGTCACCGCTGCAGATATCAGATCAGTTTTCCTGGGAGTCAACCCATGGAAAGCGACGGGCCCGGACACTGTCCTCAGCCGAGCACGCAGTTCTTGAGCGGACCAACTGGTGGAGGTATTCACTTATACCTTCAACTTCTTCCTCCTACAAGCCAAAGTCCCCACCTGTTTCAAGAAGACCACCATTATCCCCATACCCAAGTAAGCACATACAATGTGCCTTAATGACTACTGCACAGTGGCTCTGACCTCAATTATCATGAAGTGCTTCGAGAGGCTGGTCATGGTCCACATAAACTCCGGTCCACCAGTCTGCCTCAATCCTCTACAAATTGCCTATCGACATAAGAGGTCTACAGAGGATGCCAAATCCCTAGCCCTGCACCCATCCCTGGAATATCTGAATGACAAAGGCACCTACGTCAGACTCCTGCTCATTGACTACAGCTCCACCTTCAACACCATTATCCCCTCCAGTCTGATCTCAAAACTCCATGATAAGAGATAAAAGGTACTGCAGATGCTGGAGAATCCGAGATAACAAGGCATGGGGCTGGATGAACACAGCAGGTCAAGCAGCATCATAGGAGCAGGAAAACTTGACGTTTCGGGCCTAAACCCTTCATCAGAAATGGGGGAGGGGAAGAGGGTTCTGAAATAAATAGGGAGAGAGGGGGAGGCGAATAGAGGATGGATAGAGGAGAGGATAGGTGGAGAGGAGGCAGACAAGTCGAAGAGGCGGGGATGGAGCCAGTAAAGGTGATGTAGGTAGGGGGGTAGGGAGGAGATAGGTCAGTCCAGGGAGGACGGACAGGTCAAGGGGGCGGGATGATGTTAGTAGATAGGAGATGGGGGTGTGGCTTGAGGTGAGAGGAAAAACAGGTTAGGGAGGTGGAGATGAGCTGGGCTGGTTTTGGGATGCGGTTGGGAGAGGGGAGATTTTGAAGCTTGTGAAATCCACATTGATGCCATTGGGCTGCAGGGTTCCCAGGCTGTTTCTCGCCTCGTGAGAAACTCACCTCACTGTCTGGTAGATGCATAAAGGATGGAGTGGGTTCCTCATGACATCGAGCTAGGCCTCGCTAGGCTTCTCATCTGAGTCTGCCATAAATCTTACCATTACTCACGTTGTTCAAGCCTCATAAGATTCTGTTCAGGTTTCTGTGTTATCATGAAATTCTCCAGCAAGCCTATCAAACTATGATTTGAATATAAAATGTGTCATTTGGTTTCAGGGTTTAAAGTACTAATCTGCAGATGTTTATAAAGACTGTTTTAAAAAATTTGGTAAATTTATTTGAAAATCAAACTTTCAGAACTTCACTACCATGAAAGATATTGCTGTTCCTGCAGCCTTCGGGTGGCATCACTGTGGCATTGCAGGAGGCCAAGGATGGACATGTCATCTGAGGAATGGGAGGGGGAGTTTACGGAGAATAAAAAACAGAAGAGGTCCTTTGCAGGTCTGGGAGAGGGAGGCTCTGAGCTGGGGGAGTCTTGATTGTAGTGCCTGGAGGTGCCTGCGCATTGCTGCAAGTGTGTGTTTCAGGAGTCGCAGGGAGAAGCGCTTCTGGAGGGTCTCAATGTGTAACTCCCCCTCCCATTCCTCAGATGACATGTCCATCCTTGGCCTCCTGCAATGCCACAGTGATGCCACCCGAAGGCTGCAGGAACAGCAAATCATATTCAGCCTGGGAACCCTGCAGCCCAATGGCATCAATGTGGATTTCACAAGCTTCAAAATCTCCCCTCTCCCAACCGCATCCCAAAACCAGCCCAGCTCATCTCCACCTCCCTAACCTGTTTCTCCTCTCACCTCAAGCCACACCCCCATCTCCTATCTACTAACATCATCCCGGCCCCTTGACCTGTCCGTCCTCCCTGGACTGACCTATCTCCTCCCTACCCCCCTACCTACACTCACCTTTACTGGCTCCATCCCCGCCTCTTCGACTTGTCTGCCTCCTCTCCACCTATCCTCTCCTCTATCCATCCTCTATCCGCCTCCCCCTCTCTCCCTATTTATTTCAGAACCCTCTTCCCCTCCCCCATTTCTGATGAAGGGTTTAGGCCCGAAACGTCAAGTTTTCCTGCTCCTATGATGCTGCTTGACCTGCTGTGTTCATCCAGCCCCACGCTTGTTATCCTCAAAACTCCATGACCTTGGTCTCCGCTCTGCCCTCTGCAACTGGATCGTCAACTTTCTGACCCTAGACCACAATCAGCGAGGATAGGTAACTGCACCTCCTCCATAATAACACTCAACACTGGAGTCCCCTCCCCAAGGATGTGTCCTCAGCCATGACTGTACTCCTGTACACACATGAATGTGTTGCCAAATTCTAAATGAACACCATCTACAAGATCACTGATGACACCACTGTAGTGGGACAGATATTTAGCAGCAACGAGTCAAAATATTGAGGGAGATAAAAGGTTTGGTGACATGGTGCAATGAAAACAACCTCTCTCTCAACATCTGAAAAACTAAAGAACTGATCATTGACTTCAGAAAGAAAGGAGGAGAACACACCCTCATCTACATCAATGGAACTGAGGTTGAGAGGGTACAGAGTGCCAAGTTCCTTGGAATGATGATAACCAACAATCTGTTCTGGACTGCCTGCATAACTGCAACAGTCAAGAAGGCACAACAAAGCCTCTTCTTCCTCAGGCAGCTCGGGAAATTCGGCATGTCCTCACCAAGGATTCTCACCAAATTCAATAGATGCACCATTGAAAACATACTGTCCGGGTGCATAATGGCCTGGTACGGTAACTGCTCTGTCCCGGGACCGTAAGAAACTACAAAAGGAGGTGTGCATAGCCCAGATCATCATGGAAGCCAACTTTCTATCCATGGACTCCATTTACATGGCTCGCTGCTGTGGAAAAGCTGCCAATATCATCAATGACCCATCACGCCCCAGAAATGATCTCCTACAATCTCTTCCATCCGGCAGAAGACACAAAGGCCTAAACAAGTGCACCATCAGATTCAGGAACAGCTTCTTCCTGGCTGTTATTAGACTGATGAATGGACTCTCTAGCCTCAAATAACAATTGATCTTGCTAAATTTGATCTCACCTAGTGCACACCCTGTGCAATGTAACCTGTACCTCTGTCTAAGTCATTTGGATCTGTACATCCTTGCTTACTATGATCTGTCTACACTGCTCCCGAATGTGATCGGACCAACGGACTGTACTGACAGCAGCACCCCACTTGGCACGACTGAGGACTAGTCCCCACCCACTTTCCATGGCTATTGGGTTGAATAAACATGCAGTGTGTATACCACGCATAGGGCTAGCACATGCTATCAGTGTTAGATTGACATCTTAGTGTGCTGTATAGTAAGACATACAACTTCCGACAGTCCCTACTGACAGGCTGGACAGGACAGTATGTCTTGTGTGACTGCAGAAAAGAGCACCTCAATATAGCAATACCTATAACCTGTGGCTTGGATTGAACAGAGTAGGCATGACGTGGTAAGGTAAAGCAAGACATGGATGTTGTGTGCATGCAGGTAGGCACAAATGAGCAAGTAGTAAGTGAGCAAGACAGCAGCCCTGAGATGTGGGCTAGTACAGTCTGTGAGCTAGGTACCTCTCCCTGTGTTTAAAGTGTCCCTGCAGCAGCCTTTCCACTCTAGTTCCCAATGCACCCTACAATTCAAGTCTGTGCTTCCTAAGCATCTTGCAAGTGGATTGGAGAGATGCCAAAAGGGATTCGAAAATTTCTGTGGATGGTGGGTGTATGAAGCTGGTGCCTGTAGGATTGTGTTTCATGCTGAGAAACATGGAAGCTCTTCACAGCCAGTGGTGAGCTGAAGTCACCAGGTGCTCGCTCTGAATTCTCAATGTCTGACTTGTTCAGCACGCTTGGTCAAACAGAATGCTGAATGTTGATGAGGCAAGTTGTGCGGTCATTAAGGCGTTTAGTAAGTTATAATCCCTCTTAATAGCTGAGTAATTGTCGCCTCGTGAGAAACTCACCTCACTGTCTGGTAGATGCATAAAGGATGGAGTGGGTTCCTCATGACATCGAGCTAGGCCTCGCTAGGCTTCTCATCTGAGTCTGCCATAAATCTTACCATTACTCACGTTGTTCAAGCCTCATAAGATTCTGTTCAGGTTTCTGCGTTATCATGAAATTCTCCAGCAAGCCTATCAAACTATGATTTGAATATAAAATGTGTCATTTGGTTTCAGGGTTTAAAGTACTAATCTGCAGATGTTTATAAAGACTTTTTAAAAAAATTTGGTAAATTTATTTGAAAATCAAACTTTCAGAACTTCACTACCATGAAAGATATTTCACAACATTGAGCCAATGATCTTAAAACTGAATGGCAGCATTCAACTAGAAAAGCTAAAGACTGAGCCATGTTGTTTTGACTTGATTAATTTTGGAGGCCTGCTTTGCATCTATCTGATACTCTTCGACAAGAAGCCATTGCCAAGAAACTTTTATGCTTACTGGTATATCCTGTAAAATATATCAGTTGCCTTTCTTTGACTTCACTACTAGACTTATGACATTATAATTACAACTTAATCTGTTCTCAGTGCACAAGTGTTCACTTGTCTCTCACAACCCCCATAGAAGAGCTGGGCTTTAAAAAGATGCCCCATGCTTCTACAGACCAGTATCTATAACAGATGAGTTTTTGCCAGGTCTACAAACATTAAAATTCTTTCAGGACTGAAGTTACGTGATCTTCATTGACAGATAGTCTCCATGACTTGAGACTTGTTAGTAATGATTTCACTGTAGGCTTTAATACATTTAATTAGCTTCAATCATTGCAACGTACAAACATTCAGACAGTTACCTAGCCCAGTTTAAGCAGTGATGAACCAACAGTTAAATTGCTTCAGTAGCCAATAATTCAACTGAACTACTCAAAAAGAAAAAGATAGTTTCAAAGGTCACCAGAGAATGAGGGACCTTGTGAAATTGTAACAGTTCTGTGTATTCAAGGGGGAAAAACAGCTAATGTAAAGTTTGCAACATTTTATTCGATCCAATTTATTACAGACTTCTTTCCATAAACCTAATTCCACCCAATTGTCATGCACCAGGCAGAATTAACCTTGTGTTAAATTACTTTATGAAAAGATTCAGCAGTGTCAAAGCTATATCTCTCACTGAAAAAAAAACATAAAGGGAATGTGTAAAAATTGTCATGTAATGGTTAGTTCATCCTATTATCAATTTGCATTGATATTTCAGACTGTGCCTTGTGAGGCAAATTATTGCATTAATACTCTTATTTCAGTTGTGCTTTCAAATATCTCTAACCATGTCAAGGTTTTCAGTTAATTTTTAAAAATTAGTACGGTCTTGACAGTAAGAAATATAGAAGTGGCTGTGCAAATTGTGTTTCTGAAACTGCATAGCAAATAAATTTTATTCAGGAGGTATCTAAGATGGCCAACCATATTTTAGAGCTGGCTGTGGATGTTCACAAATACAAGCTAAGATGCAAAATTAAGATTCAAATATTCTCCTACTGTGCACAAAATTTGCAACACTCCATGGACAAAACAATACCATCATAAGTAAACAAAATAAAAATTCCCACATACGCAAATACAGATTCAATACAAATATGTTTCCAGACTTGCCTGAACAAAACACAAAATCAAGACCTTTCCATTTTGCGATAGTTCTCTTCTTAATTATTTTCTTTCCATCACCAAGAAAGACTCAGCGTTAGCTTTTATTGTTTCTGTTCAATCACCAATGCCATGTCAAATATACCATTGCATGACTCCATTATGAGTTCATGATATCTGGGTGGTTTGTGCTTTTTTGGGGAATTTTGCCATTAAATAGTCTTGTGCTTTACCACAATTAAAAATAAATTGTCACGTGACTTGGATAAAAGGGATCAGAAAGAAATACAAGTACTATTCCAGAAGTATACTTCTGATGTTTAACATAAGTAGCAATCTTTATTTTAACAAAATTACTCTTGGCAGAAGCTAGGTAAGCTGTACTGTTTAAATATAGCTGTTGTATAAGGCATGCCAGTTTACTGTGCTGTAGGACCTGCTGCTCATGGTGAAGGCTACTGCTTACTTTCTCCTTAAGTGTAGAAAACCTTGGGACCTTCTTGGTCTACTGTGGTTGAGGTAAGTCACTTATTAATCAAAACTGAAAGAACTGCGGATGCTGTAGATCAGGAACAAAAATAAAGTTGCTGGAAAAGTTCAGCAGGTCTGGCAGCATCTGTGAAGAAAAAAATCAGAGTTAATGTTTTGGGTCCAAAACAGTCACTTGACCCAAAACATTAACTCTGATTTTTTTCTTCACAGATGCTGCCAGACCCGCTGAGCTTTTCCAGCAACTTCTGTTTTTGTCACGTGTTAATCAATAGGTATATGGGGGCATAGTGGTAATGTCACCAGACTAGTAATCCAGAGTCTCAGACTAATGTTCTGTGGACGTGGATTCAAAATCCAACAGACCAAATTGAGGAGTTAAAATTAAATCAAAAAATTAATAAAACCTGGAATCGAAAGGTAGTCTCAGATATGGTGACCATGAAATTAATTAAAGATTGTTGTTAAAAAAACCATCTGGTTCATTGGCATCCTGCAGTGAAGGGAATCTACATGTGATTCCAGACTTACAGCAATATGTTTGAATCTTAACCACCCTCTGAGATGATCTCGCAAGTCACTCTCTTCACGCCTATTTCAGGATAGGCAACAAATGCCAGCCTTTTCAGTGATGCCTACATCCCATCAAAGAATAAATAACTAGCAGAGCTCTGTAGTGCACACAATATAATTTATTGGATGTTAGCAACTAACTGCAGGCTTAATGAATACATTATATATTATTACAAAAACTCTGCCAAGGACCAAATATTAGATGTTATTGCTTTGACATCCTAAACTGTTCTGCCCACAAGTCATTATGACATTATCATAGTAGATGGTGCACTCTATTGTGTTAACATTTTCAGTTGGATCTCAAATATTTAATTACTTACGAAAAGCTTTAATACATTTCAGTTCATCGTATGCTTAATTTCCATCATTATTACCTCACTTGTGCATAGCAGTAATTACAAATATTGTCAGTGATTGGCTGAGGGTGCTAAGGACAGTGAAAAAGGTAAAGGAAAATTATAGGACCAACCAATTTTTAGGACACCTTTGGATTTTTATTTTTGAATTTCTGTCCCTGCCAACTGTGTCATCATCTGACTTTCTGCATTTAGTCGGAGGCGTCCTCCCTTCCCTTCTTTCCCTCACTCAGGCAAGACAAATTATCAGTCTCTGATTGAGGTTACTTTCACCTTTTTTGATCATTTCCGTTTGGGAAGTGTGGTAGGAGGCCAGGTTGGTAAAAGTACAATGGCGGCATTTGCCACTTGGGTGAAAATGGCTCCACATTTGAGGTTACGGGTGATGTGTGTTTTTGTTCCAGCAACATCTTTGTACCTGATGCAACAATGCTTACCTCCTATAAGAATTAGGTATGGGTAACATGGTATTCAAAGATCAAAGCTGCTTATTTCAGCTTCCTAATATATGCAAGTGTCATGCTCACAGGCACTTCATTAATTGTTGGTGGATTCCTAACATTTTTATCACTGCCCTTTTTGCCATTATCTGTCTCTCGTTTTCCACATTACATTCTTCCTCTCTTAACTTGTCTGTGCTCTTTGATATGCCACATCGTTCCTTATTTAATCCCTTACGTGGACTACTTATTTTACTTCCTTCTCTACAACCCAATAATTGCCCTATGTGTATTCACAAGTCTTTAATCACCCTTATTTATCCCTGGCCAGTACATAGATTCATGTGCTAGCTATCCTCTTTGGTCGATACTTATGCGGCCGTGATATATTGTGGATATGTTATCTTGGTGTTGTAGCAGCCTCCGGGCTGCTAAAACACAGATAGAGTGCAAACTTGTTCAAAAAGCAAGGATGCTGGGTACCTTGGCCAAGTGAAACTCTGAAATCACAAAACCCACACACCAGGCACAGTGCAAACACAACAGCCACATGCTATTGACATTAACACAATGTAAAAGACAACAGTTAGCCTGAATAGACATACCCCCAACAACTTATCCGTTAAACAAAGGAGAGTCCAGACAGAAAGGCACCAGGTCCTGCTACACAAAGAAACCAACAGTTGCATGCCTTCCAAATGATTGACACTGTTTCAAACTATTAAGTGTATCTAGAGACAAAGAAAACTGCAGATGCAGGAATCCAAGGTAGACAAACAGGAAGCTTGAAGAACACAGCAAGCCAGGAAGCGTCTGCAGGAAAGGAGGAGTCAATGTTTTGGGTATTACCCTTCTTCAGGACTGGATGTGGGGCTAGGGGGAGCTGCAGATAAAGGTAGGCAGTGGGTAGTAGAATGGTGGTGATAGGTGGGCACTCGTAGTAGTGTAACCTTGTCGATCAATGGAGGAATGAATCTGGTTGGTGACTGGAAAGGAGGGTCAGAAGGTGGAATGGAAGGGAGGAGGTGGGGCTGGAAGTGGAGTTGGGGCGTGGGTGGGAAGGTTATTTGAAATTGGAAAACTCAATGTTGAGTCCTCCTGGCTGTAGGGTGCCCAGGTGGAAGATAAGATGTTGCTCATCAAATTTACTGAGTTGTTGCGACACTGGAGGAGGCCGAGGATGGGCGTGTCGGAGGGGGAGTGGGGTGGGGATTTGAAATGGGCAGTGACCAGGTGGTTAGGCCAGCTGTTATGGCCCAAGTGAAGATGCTCAGCGAAACGGTCACCTAATCTACGTTTGGTCTCACCGATGTAGAGAAGACCACATCAGGAGCACCGGATGCAATAGACTAGGTTGGAGGAGAGGGAGGTGAAGCTTTATCTCACCTGGAAGGACTGTTTAGGGCCCTGAATGGAGGTGAGGGAGGTGGTGTGCGAGCAGGTGTTGCATCTTTTACAGTTACGGAGAAGGAATTCATTCATAACATTCTGGTTGGAGTTGTCTAAATCATTTTAAGGAGAGACTAGACAACATCATAGTGCTTTTGGTATTAGGACAGAATTGCCATTGAAAATGACTTGCTGCGATATGCCAAGTTCATCTCTATATGGCCAAAGTGAACAAACATTCCTAAGTACTTCTTTAATGAGGAGATGGTCTTATAGTAATAATGTCACCGGACTAGTCACCCAGACCCCATGCTAATGTTCTCGGGGTATGGGTTTGAATCCAGCCATATAATTGTGACCTTGTAACCATTTCTGATCATAGTTAAAAACATGTTGTTCACTTATGTCCTTCAGGAAAACAAATCTGCTATCCTGACCTTGTCTGGTCTTCATGCTGACTCCAGATCCACAGTGATTGACTGTTCATTGTCCTGTTGGGAAATTAGGGATGGATAATAAATGCTGGCCTAGCTAGTGACGTCAACGTCCCATGAACAAACAAAAAAAGAAATACTGTCATACCATTGGGTCTTTTGCAACACTTGTAGATGCTCAACTTCAGCAGGTTGCTAATAACAACTGTTCTCACTATCCCTGGCCAAAGTGTAACAAATATATTAAAAATATTTTCAGTTTCAGCTGATAAAAGGTACTGCAGAAGCTGGAGAATCCGAGATAACAAGCATGGGGCTGGATGAACACAGCAGGTCAAGCAGCATCATAGGAGCAGGAAAACTTGACGTTTCGGGCCTAGACCCTTCATTAGAAATGGGGGAGGGGAAGAGGGTTCTGAAATAAATAGGGAGAGAGGGGGAGGCGGATAGAGGATGGATAGAGGAGAGGATAGGTGGAGAGGAGGCAGACGAGTCGAAGAGGCGGGGATGGAGCCAGTAAAGGTGAGTGTAGGTAGGGGGGTAGGGA
>JAHRHZ010000268.1:32600633-32662121 GCA_024137785.1 Ginglymostoma cirratum | reverse complement strand
CCCCCCTACCTACACTCACCTTTACTGGCTCCATCCCCGCCTCTTCGACTCGTCTGCCTCCTCTCCACCTATCCTCTCCTCTATCCATCCTCTATCCGCCTTCCCCTCTCTCCCTATTTATTTCAGAACCCTCTTCCCTTCAGTTTCAGCTGGTTTGATTGCATCATGTATGGTCTGTTCCACCAGAGTATGTGTGGCTTGAATTTTTTGAATTGTGATCATATTGAGGTCTGTGTATGCTGAGAGCCCTGACCCTGCTGGATTGTTGCTATCCACTAGATAATGGTTCTGGGATGCCAAAATGTACTTGTTTTGGGGTTGTTGTCTGTATGGCATGATTTGGAGTCTGTTTATCCTGAAGTTCATCCGTAACTGGAACTGGTCTTTTAAGAACTTTATACATCTTTTCTGGATATTTCTGATCATCGATAGAAAGACAGGATATGATACTTCTGTGACACCCTAACTGGCAGACGATTAGTCATGAGATGTAGGGGGATCTGAGTGTCCCAGAATATGAATAATATCAGTTTAGTATGAGGGTTCAGGAAGTAATTAGGAAGTCTGATAGATTATCATCACTTATTGCAGGGGGAATTGAATTTAAAAAAGTGAGTTAATGCTTCCAACTATACAGGGCTTCAGTGAGACCACATCTGGAGTATAATGTACAACAAGGGCCTCCTTATTTCAGGAATGATATAAATGCACTGGAAATTGTTCAAAGAAGTTTTGCTGGAAGAATACCAGAATTGGGCATGTTGTTTTATGAGGAAAGTTCGGACAGGTTGGGCTTGTATCCAATCAAGTTTAAAAGGCTAACAGGTGACTTGACAAAAACATATACAATGCTCAGGGAATTTGACAGGGAGCATGTGGAAAGGATGCTTCCTGTTGCGGGAGATTCTAGTACTGGAGGGTTGCAGTTTCAAAATAAGTAGGTACCCATTTTAGACAGCGATGAGGAGTTTTTTTCTCTCTCAGAGGGTTATGGCACTTTGGAATTCTTTTCCTGAAAAGACAGTGCAAGCAAAGTCTGAATGTATTTGAGGCAGAGTTAGATAGGTTCTTAATAAGGAAGTCAGTATAAGCTTATTATATTAGGTGGAAATGTGGAGTAGTTGAATCATTCATAATATTACTGAATGGCACCTCAGGCTTAGGGGGCTGAATGGTTTACTCCTGCTCCTAAGGCATGTTTGCATGGAAAAAAAAGCATGATACAAATGGGTCTTTGCCATTTTCCAGTAGATTCTTATAGATTTCTGATAGACAGCTTCTGCAGAATGCTTGGGAATGTTCAAGATCCTTATGTATGACTTTGAGTTTATTACTTTGTCAGTAATATTTTGGAGGCTTCTGGGTTATAGAAAAATCTTTAATTCTCTATTACTCAATACATGACAATAATATATAGCAACTTCCATGTGAATAAATTGGTGGCATGTTTGGGTCACATCCTCCACTATGTCACATATTTTCTACAAAATATACAGTGTACTTTGCGCAGAGTGGGCAATGTTATTCTAAGTACGATCAAACTCAATTTCATATCAAACTGCTAAGTGCAGGAAGAGGAACAAATTTTCTTTGTAGCTTGGAGTTAAAGTGGTCTGTTTTCTATCAAGTGCCCTACATTAACATTTGAAAATATACACTGTCGCTCCATCAGAGATACCATTAAGAAAGGAAAGGCATGCATAATGCATTTCTTTACACAGTGAAAAAATGAAGAATATGTTTCTTTGTACACAAAAATAAAATCAGCCTACCTTGAGATAAATAAAACAAAATATCAGCCTTTTGAAAAAACACACTTACACAGTGAGAAATTTAAGATGCTAATGTACACTCAGGACTAATATTCATGAATATAAAAGGTCAGAACTTCCAATATTTTGTAGAAAGCTTTGAACAAAGTGCTTTTCATCAACAGAGCCATTTACACATTTGACATGTTATGCTGCTTTCAGCACTGCAATAGTTTTAAAAATAACTATTAAGCTATAAACTGCATTATTGATTTCAAATTATACTTAATAATTAACATGCATCATCCATTTTGAAAGTTGTTAATGATTTCAAGAGGAATGTTTTGCAGAACAAGGCAAACATCCATTTTCACTTTTTTTTCTTTGTTGGCCCACTCATGTTATTGATTGCATCTGTTCAGAGATACAGTTTACCATTGGGGCGTTGCACAAATGACTGAAACAAAGCAAGTTTAGAAAATGTGTTCTACCGATAGACCAAACCTGTCATAGCTGATGCAAATATTTGTTGTACTGATCCTCTCTTAGCTAGATTCAGCACAACTTTAAAAAACACAATAAGGCCTTTTAAAATTCCTACTTCATTAAATAATTTTTAACAACTATGTTTCATGAATGCAAAGTAGTGTATTTTTGGAATAAGTACAATATTATGATTTTGTTATACATTCTTAATATTACTTTTTTTGCTGCTCATGAGCGTTGTGGGTAAAATATAAAGGAGTAGGATATGACAATAAGAATGACATGGTGACGAGTTAACAAGAAAACCTTGATGCGATATTAAAGTGAGATCATTGATCATTGACATTTTTTTGTGCCAGTTTCTCTTCAGCCATTTTGCTTGACGTTTTTCATGATCTCATTGTTATATTATTGCAGTTTGAATAGTTTCAGTTCTGAGACTTTGGCACATGTCTACGCATTTTCAAAATGTTGTTATAATGTTGCATGGTAAATATATGAGAAATGAAATATAACATGGATAAACATGAGGTTATCCTCTTTGGTAGCAAGAACAGGAAAACAGATCATTGTCTGAATGACAATAGATTGGAAAAAGGCTGGTGCAATGAGATTTGGATGTCCTTGTCTCAGTCTTTAAAATTAAGCATGCATGTGTTGCAGGCGGTGAAGAAGGCAAATGGTATGTTTGTCTTCATAGTGAAAGGATTTGGGTATTGGAGCTGGGTTGTCTTGCTGAAATTTTGTATGATGTTGGTAAGACAACTCCTGGAGTATTGTCAAGAAGCATCATAGGAGCAGGAAAACTTGACGTTTCGGGCCTAAACCCTTCACCTGGACTGACCTATCTCCTCCCTACCCCCCTACCTACACTCACCTTTACTGGCTCCATCCCCGCCTCTTCGACTTGTCTGCCTCCTCTCCACCTATCCTCTCCTCTATCCGCCTCCCCCTCTCTCCCTATTTATTTCAGAACCCTCTTCCCCTCCCCCATTTCTGATGAAGGGTTTAGGCCCGAAACGTCAAGTTTTCCTGCTCCTGTGATGCTGCTTGACCTGCTGTGTTCATCCAGCCCCATGCTTGTTATCTCAGATTCTCCGGCATCTGCAGTACCTTTTATCTCTTATCCTGGAGTATTGTGTTCAATTTTGATCTTCCTTTCTGAGTAAGGATGTTCTGGCTATGCAGAGAGTTCAACAAAGGTTTACCAGATTAATTCCTGGGGTGGCATGACTCATGCATGTTACGAGACTATATTCACTGTAGATTAAAATAATGAGGGGGATCTCATAGAAACCTAGAAAATTTTTATAAATTTAGTTGGAGTAAACACAGGAAGGATGTTCTGGAAGACCGGGATGCCCAGAACCCAGTCTAAGAATATACGTGGGTCATTTAGGACTAAGATCAGGAGAAATTTCTACTCCCAGAGGATTGCAGAAGCCTATGGTATTTTCTGCCACAGTTTGAAGCTAAAACATTGAATGTATTCAAGAAGGGGTGAGATATAGTTCTTATTGAATGGTGGAGCAGGTTTAAGTGGCTGAATGACCTACACCTGTTTCTATTTTCTATTTGCCTATGTTTCCTGGGACCAAATCAGAAAAGTTGACATATACAAGCATAATACACAAATTAGAAAATCTAGATTGATTGGATTCATTCACTTGAGCTAATGGTGGATTGGTCCAAAACATTATGCAATTTTGAGTGAAAATGAATTGTCGTAATTAAGATTCATCATTTGATTTTAATATCTGAGCCTTTGACTAAATACAGCTTTTGAAAGGATCTCAAATGCCTCCTGTGTGCATCTGACAAGGTTATCCACATGGAAGATACAAAACCAGGTGCATTATAAAGTCCATTTCAATTAAGAGGCACTAAAACTCAGTGAGATGTCAAGAAATTTGCATGTCATCTTTTAGTCATCCATGATAGATCCTCATGTTGGATGGATGAAAGGTTGCCTACAATCCAACTTTCAATAAAAAAAGAAATGACACAGACAGCAGAATCCACAAAGGAATTATATGTCACGAGCAGTCTTTGAGCAACAAATGGGTAAAAAAGCAACATGGACGGACAAGTGGAAGGATACTGAAATTTCTTTACACTCTCACTCTCTCTCTCTCTCTCTCTCTCTCTCTCCCCCCTTCTTTGTCATAGAAGCCAATGATGCTAACAAAAAAAAACTTGGAAAAATCACTGCTCATTGGGGAATCAAGGCTCTCTGCAAGCTTTACCATGCCTGAGAAAGCAGGACAACAATTAAACAGGCAGGACTCGGCTTTCACTCTCGCAGCCCCATGGACTCTTAAAAACTTTGTATTGCAACTGCTTTCATGTTCATGTGAGAATAGACAATCTTCACCACCTACCCCTTATTTTTAATTCGAACACCCTAATTTGTCTGTGTGTGTGTGTGTGTGTCTGCATCTGTGTGTGTGTTTGATGTCACATTTGCATTTCTTTGTATAGTAGGTAATAAAACTCCTCTTCCTTTCATTCAAGAAAATCTTGGAATTACTCCTCCATTTCAACTTAGTTAAATGATGTTTAATTGAAGTACGAGACCTAAGTACCAAATTATTTTGTCACAACTGACCAAGCAAGGTTAAAAAGAAAGGACCTGATTTCCCTCTGCTCTCATGGTCATAACAAAATTGAGAATGTAAAATGCAGGTAGGACTCTGAAGCAATGGTGGTAATCTTCAGCATGATACTTAACCAAGAATAAATATGTGGGGAAAGGCCACTAAAATCACTGAAAGCAAATCTGGTGAAAAGAAAAATGTTTTTTTTTAATTTAGCACTTTATGAGTTTCAAGACAATCTGCCTGCTTTCTGTTAATAGCTTTCTGTTAATAATTTTCTGTTCTGTCTACTTTGCAAGTTTCTTGCCACCTAATATAGTCAACTGCCTAACAATGTTTGAAAAAATTTGGGCAGCTCATTGAATGACTTCAAAAAAAGACCTGACCTTCAAAATGCTTGAAGCATCTTGCTGATCTTGCTTGAAAATCACCCAAGGAATGTCAGAATTGTAACCATAACCAAAAACAGGGCTCCTGTGCCTTGTTTTAAATTTGTTTTGAACATACCGCTTCTGACAAACCACAGACACTTAAAAAAGTCACATAACAGTAGCATGTAAACAAGCCCACAGTATGTGAATGCAAGATTTTTTTCTTTATTCTTTCATGGGATATGGGTATCTCTGACTGGGCTAGCATTTATTCCACATCCATACTGCATGCAATCCAAGCATTTATTATCATGATAGTATACAGTTCACTTGATGCTTGATCCCAAAACATTTTTTAAAGCATCCTAAATGTTTCCATCATCCATTCTGAAATCAAGGTACTGATTATTTCTAAACTGTATGTTGATATTGTAATGGAAGTTGTATGTTTATCATGCCTAGAAATAATATATTTTTAAGTTCCTAACCAATAGAGCTCAATACGTCAACTATGGACCCACTCATTGCTTTGCTAAGTGATCAAACCAAATTCACAAAGTAATCCGTTACAAGGATGTAATTTTTCTAATGCATTGTGAATTGGTCTGTTGCAACTTTCACCTAAGGAAACAATGAAACATCATATGGATACAGAGGGTCCCTCCACTGCTAGGATTGATATGCTTGATATACCTCAAATGCAGTCAGAGGCCATTGAATATTCTACACAGATTAATGTGCTATCTGTCTGGTATGTTCAATACCTATGCGTCATGGTAGAACATGGGCATGATACCTTAATGTTATTCTTTTGGTATTAGAACTTATTTGTCCTTAGAAATGACTTGTAATATATCAAGTTTATCTCTATAGGACTAAAATTATCAAATCTTCTTAGGTACTTCTTTTATAAAGCTGGGCCATCACTGGATATTGATCTCTTGCAATTCTGTAGCTGCTCATCTTGGCAGTTCCAAAACACAACTGCTGCTTTTGGCCAAAATGCAACAGATCACCCTTGATAAAATCTTCAACTTCGTAGACTTCACATTAATGTGTAGATTAAAAGGAATGGCTGTCTTTGTGTGGGTTGGGTAATCTGTTCAGTGTGTCAAATGCAATCATTCTCGTACATGACTTATATCTCACTTCAGTGTTCCTTTCCTTGCTGATAATTAACTAACTTGATTGGACCAATTGTGATGTGTTCTACTATAATGGGTGTGATTGGAATTCATGAATTGTAACTTTTCCGAAATCTATGCACACTGGCGGTTCTGCCACTGTTGAAACATTGGTATCTACCAGGTAGAAGCCAGGATGTCAAGATAAGCCTGTATACTGCAATTTCTCCTAATACATGGAATTGGCGATCCATTATATGCTGTGAGGCAGTCTCTCATAGGCTGCACCATGGAGCACCAAATACTAGTCTTCCAGGATGCATAGTGGTAATATATTGCATAGATCCTCAAGTAATGTAACAATAATATGACTCATTTTCTTGCACAAATGATCCTGCCTGAACACCTAATTGGGTACAGATGATGATTAACTCAACCAACCTTTCTGACAGCTCTTCAAAAAAAAATCATGCTGGTGCCCTTTCGTGCAACATCTTCCAGCAAATTATAAATAACTCCTGAGGTTGCTGTGTGTAAGGTAGGTGTTGGAGTCGGTTCATCCTGAGAATAAGACCAAAAGACCATAAGACATAGGAAAAGGAATTAGGCCATTCAGCCCATCGAGTCTGCTCCACCATTCAATCGTGGCTGATAAGTTCCTCAACCCCATTCTCCCCATAACCCTTGATCCCCTGATAATTAAGAACCTATCGATCTCAGTCTTAAATGTACTCAATGACCTGGCCTCCACAGCCTTCTGTGACAGTGAATTCCATAGATTCATCACTCTCTGGTTGAAAAAGTTTCTCCTCATCTCTATTGTAAAAGGTCTTCCTTTCACTCAAAGGCTGTGCCCTCAGGCCTTGGTCTCTCCTACCAATGGAAGCATCTTCTGAACATCCACTCTGTCCAGGCCATTAGGTATTCTGTAAGTTTCAATTAGATGTCCCCTTGTCCTTCTAACCGCCAATGAGTACAGTCCCAGAGTCCTCAAAGGTTCCTCATACATTAAGCTTTCCACTCCTGGGAACATTCTCATGAACCTCCTCTGAACCTGCTCCAGGGCCAGTACATTTCCTGAATTATGGGGCCTAAAACTGCACACAATACTCCATATATGGCCTGACCAGAGCCTTATAAAGGCTCAGGAGTACATCCCTGCTTTTATATTCAAGTCCTTTCAAAATAAATGCCAACATTGCATTTGCCTTCCTGACTACTGGCTCAACCTGCAAGTTTACCTTGAGAGAATCCTGGATGAGAACTCCCAAGTCTCTTTGCACTTCAGACTTCTGAATTTTTTCCCCATTTAAAAAATAGTCCATGCTTCTATTCTTCTTACCAAAGTGCGTGATCTCACACTTTTCTACGTTGTATTCCATCTGCCAATTCTTTGTCCACTCTCCTAACCTCTCCAAATCCTTCTGTAGCCTCCCCACATCCTCAATACTACTTGTCCCTCCACCTATCTTTGTATCATCTGCAAACTTAGCCAGAATGCCCACAGTTCCTTCACCTAGATTATTAATATTTAAAGTGAAAAGTTGTGGTCCCAACACTGACCCTTGTGGAACACCACTTGTCACCGGCTGCCATCCTGAGAAAGACCCTTTTATCCCCTCTCTCTGTTTTCTGCCAGACAGCCAATCTTCTATCCATGCTAGCACCTTGCCTCTAACACCATGGGCCCTTATCTTACTCAGGAGTCTCCTGGACGGCACCTTGTCAAAGGCCTTCTTGAAGTCCAGGTAGATAACATCCATTGGCTCTCCTTGGTCTACCCTGCTCATTACTTCCTCAAAGAATTCTAGCAGATTTGTCAGGCATGACCTCCTTTTGATGAAGCCATGCTGACTTTACCCTATTTTACCACACACTTCCAAATGTTCAGAAATCTCATCCTTTACAATGGACTCCAAAATCTTACACATGACTGAGGTTAGGCTAATCGGCTTGTAATTTTCTGTCTTTTGCCTTACTCCTTTTTTAAACAAGGGTGTCACGTTAGCAATTTTCTAGTCCTCTGGGAGCCTCCCTGACTCGAGCGATTCCTGAAAGATCACCACCACCGCTTCCACTATCTCTTCTGCTATTTCCTTTAGAACTCTGGGGTGTAGTCCATCTGGTCCAAGTGATTTATGCCAGTTTCACTAGAACCTTTTCTTTGGTGATGGCCACCACACTCAGCACTGCCGCCTGACTCTCTTGAATTTTTGGGAGATTACTCGTGTCTTCCACTGTGAAAACTGACGCGAAGTAATTATTCAGTTCCTCAGCCATTTCCTTGTTCCCCACTATTATCTCTCCACCGTCATTTTCCAGTGGCCTAATGTCCACTTTTCAGGATCTTTATGATCATCCATGAAATCACCTCATGTGGTCAATTCTGTAAGGTCCGTTCTTGCAGATGGCCAGCAAGATTTTTAGTGTTTTTTTTCCTGAATGATCTAGCACTTATATAAAATTAAATTTATAAAATTAAACGGCATGAACTGTATGGGCAGTTGGAATTCATTAAGGGTGATACTGCATATCCAGTTCATAATAAGGTTTCTGCTATCTTTGATTCAGTCTTAAAAACATAGTCCTGTACTGCCTTAAGGTGTATATCCCTGACTTTGTACCAGTGTAAATTTTATATTGCTCCTTCTTTGAGAACAAAGACTTTGTAACTTCTGCTTTCAAAATCTCTGTACGTATGTGTCAACTGCAGGAATAAAGCGTTCCAGCTTTTAGCACTGCACTGCACAGCATTGGCTTTATGTTCCAGCCCAAAAATGCACTTCAGCCTTTTTCAATATTAAATGAGGCAATCTTAGAAAGTTATTTTAACTTGAAAAAGATTTTATTCTATTCATATATACATTAGTTCTGTTTCTTTTTATTGGTTAATGTCCAATCTCACAGATCTATAGGGGTGTTTGTGTTCTCAGTAACTGATGCTGCTCAAAGGTAAAGAACTCTTCCTTTGTCTGAATTCACTGTTGTCCAAAGCTGTTGCTTGGTTGGTCTTCAATTAGTTTCCCTTCTCCTGAGTGATTGGAGTCTTTTATAGATAAACACTGGAGCAGTTACCTCCAAAAGTCTTGCATTCACATGCTACGGGCTTGTCTACATGTCACTGGATTTAGCAATACTTATGTTATTTCCCATAGAATAAGGAACACTGTCTGTATATTGACATACTGAGTAATCTGACAGATTTATTACAACTAAGTATAATGTACAAATAATATTTTCCTCAGACACATAAATAACTGGGCTAATATTAAACTATTATGAGAGAACAGAAGAGCATGCTTCTGCAAGAGTTTCACGCGAATATAAGCACATATGATCTGCAGTAAGCTATTCAGCCCCTTGGGACTACTCTTTCATTGAATAAAATCGTGGCTGACCTAATGATAACCTAAAATCTATATTCCAACCTATCCCTGATAATGTTTTGCCCCCTTGCTTAACAGGAATCTATCTACCTCTGCCTTAAAAATATGCAAAGGATCTGATTTCACCGTCTTTTTTCACGAGAGTTCCAAAGATTCATGACTCTGAGAGACGTTTTTTGCCTATTCTCTGCTTTAAATAGGCAACCCCTGACTATTAAACAAGGCTCCCTAGTTCTAGTTATTCCCATATTCCATTTCTACACAAGCCTTGCCAAGAGCCCCAGGAAGTTAATACAATTTAATCAAATTGCTTCCTTATCTTCTAAAAGCCAATGGGTACAAAATAGCTTCTCCACCCATTCCACATAAGACAACATGCTCATTCTAGATATTAGTCTGGTAAACCTACCCTGAACTGTTTCCCATGTATTTATGGTCTTCCTTAGATAAGGTGAACAGTACTGTGCACAATATTCCAGATTTAGTATCACAAGTACCCCATACCCTGCATACTATGCAGATAGATGTCTGACTGCCTTGGAAGTGCTATACTGAGACTGATTGGGACCAAATGCAGATATTTTAACCTCCCCACTCTAACTTGAGGGAGCCATAGACCGTAGAAACAGGTCCTTCTGCCCTCCAAGTCTTTGCTGATCAATAAACATCAAACTATGTTAATCCCATTTACCCACACTTGGTCCATAGGTTCTATGCCCTGGCATTTTAAGTACTCATCAAGATGCTTTTAAATGTTGTGAGAGTACCTGCCTCCAACACCGTCTCAGGCAGCACATTCCATATGGGTGAAAAAAATCTTTTCTCAAATCTCTTCTAAACCACTTGCTTCTCAACTTAAACATATGCCCTCTGGTCTTAGATACGTTTGGGCACATTTACTCCCACTCCCAAGCCACTTAAGACCAGGATCCCCAGCAAATCACACCATTCAGCACTCTGGAGACAAAGATGGGTTTGAGGTGGCAGGATTTGCCTTGTCTCCTGCTTCTTGCCTCCAATGTGAAAATACAATCCCATATTTTTCATTTTGTGCAGTACAACACTGAAGACAAAGGCTACATGAACATTTCAATGTAGGCTTTATTTTACAAATGCAAATCTGTATTTTGGCAGGGCAGATAACCATAGTGGGAATACGGAGAAGGAATAGTGTAGATGTTGGTTGCTGGTTTAATAACTTTTTAACTTTAAATATCAGTTTCACTCATACACATTGCAATGTACATGAGTTTACAAAGTATCCTCCATCTAAAGCATCTGTGCTCAAAATACATCTTCCTAGCTCAAAAGAGCATTTTAAAGCTATTTCAATTCGAAATTTAGCCACGAAGTGAGTACATTAATTACGCAAGATTAACCTTCTGACCTCATCTTACATTGCTGTGAGTAATCAGAGCATTCAAAATGCAAGTTGTGGATATCATGTGCTTTGATGCATTTAAAACTGAGCAGTTGGTTCAAAGAAAAAATAAGGATCATTTTATATTTTAAAACAAGTGGGCCTTCTTTGTATAAACAGAAAAACTAGATGAAGAATAAATATAGGAATATTGTGACATTCTAACGTTCTTCCATAAAAAGATGAGAGATATTTCGAAATAGGCTTTAGCCTACAGACAGAATACTTTGGTATTTGAATGTATATTTATACTGTCAGCAGAGCAAAGGTTAACAATATTAGCACAATAATGTGCTTTGCAATTTTCAAAGATACATTATGCAGAGCTCTGAAATATTGAAATGGAACATTTTTCACGTGTTAAAGTTTAAACATGTGTCCAATTATAAAAGGTGGGATCATCACATTGATTGTTTATACAGAATCTTTTGCCTTTTTGCACTAATCTGTACTTGACTCAGCTGACCTGTTATACTTCCCACTCATTGAGGCTAATCTTTTAAATTATATACATCAGTTCACTTTGGGTGGTCCTGTGATATTTTCATGGCTTCCATCATTTGCCAGAATGTATAACTCTCAAGAGATGACACTGTTCTCTATCTGTCACTAGTATTTCCTTACTTAAAGGCTGTTTATAACAGGAGTGAATAAGTTCAGTATCAAAGACACAACTGAAGTTTTGAAGAATTTTTAATCAGCAAATGGCTCTTTAATTTTACATTTCATGAGAAGCGTGAATTAACTGAATCATGCAGTAACTGTGAATAATAATATTTCACATGGACAGCTTCACACAGACTATGATAATAAAATACTGGCAGCTTGAAAATTGGTTTGTTAATGTCAGAACTGGGAGCAAGAAAACAATGGAATTTGTAAGTATGACAACGTCTTTGTTGTATACTATGGAGTTTAGATCTTGAAGAATTAAAATTTTGTTAGCATTCATACATACATGAGATTATTGGAAAGACTGGCTGATTTCTTTATCACCAGTACTGTACTTCATAGGAATATTAATTAATAGTGACTGTTTCATCATTAAGAATCAGTTGTAGAAATGCCCCTATACCCAATAGCCAATTTGGTAAGGGACTTCTAAAAACATTTAATAATTCATAAATAATGTGAGCATTACTAGCTAGGCCAAATTTTACTTCTGATCCCAAATTACAATTGAGAAAGTGGTGAGCTGCTTTCTTGAGTTGGTATAGTCCCTGGGTTTTAGCTATACCAACAGTGTTGTTATAAAGGGAGTTCAAGGATTTTGACCAAATGACAGTGACAGAAAAGTGATGTATTTTTAAGAACAAGTCCTCATCCCAAGGCTGCTAGAGGTTTTGAAATTAAAGCAATGTCTTCTTTGTTGTGACTTACCCTACCAACAGTAGACATTAATTTGTCACCCATCATGACCGACTACAAAAAATAATATGTTTGGAGAAAGGTACGTAGTCAAGCAGCCTATTCCACAAATTTGCAGTGAGGTTCGAGTTTGTGTTACTAACAATTCTTAATTAGAATGAATGTGAAGACAAAACTATTCATTCTCTAGTGACTCATTATAAAGGTCATTTAATGTAGAGCTTTTACAGATTGACAATAAATAATGACCAAGAATGAGGAAAGAGATTTGAATTTGTATCTTTAATTGATGAAAGAAGGGGGTGTTATGGCATGACATCATTACCTCTGAACACACACAGCAGCAGGTCCAGGAACAGCTTCTTTCCAGCTGTTAATAGAGTGATGAATGGACTCTCGAACTTCAATAATGCTGATCTTGCTAATGTTGATCTTGCCTAGAACATACCTGTGCGACGTAACCTGTAGGCCTCTGTCTAGGTATTTCTTTCACCCGATGATCTGTATGTCCTTGCTGACTATGATCTACCTGTACTGCTTGTAGACAAATCTTTTCACTGTACTTAAATACATGTAACAATAAATCAAATCAAATCAAATCAAACTGGAACCTCTGGGCTCAAGTCCTATTCCAGGACATGATGGTTAAGGAGGAGCATTCATAACATAGATAAATAAGTTGACTATCAACTGAGAAATCTATGGTCACTCTCCTAACTCCTCTACACTTTCTTTACTCCCTTAGAGCTTTTGCTGTTTTTAGCATTAGTTTCCTTTTTTCCCTCCCTGATTTATTCCTATACATTCTAAGAATGGGGGTTGGTTAGCTCAGTTGGCTGGATGGCTGATATGTGATACAGAGTAACGCCAACAGTATGGGTTCAATTCCTGTACCAGCTGAAGTTACCGTGAAGGACTATCCTCTCAACCTCTTCTCTCAAGGCGTGGTAACTCTCAGATTAAACTATCACCACTTGTCTCTTTTGAAAGAAAGAGCAGCCTATGGACTGGACGGAACACAGCAGCCTGAAGTTATGTCTGTGGCCACAGACACTCATGACTCCTACCATTCTTGAACTTCCTCTCTTTATCCTCTCCCCTTGTCTAACTGGGATCTGGCTTCAGTTCCCAGAGGAACCATTATCTCACCACTTTCCAACACATAAAACTGTTCTTCAGTGAGATGTGTTCTGGGTTTTTCTGACTACTATCCTGCCACCCTTCTTCCAAATGGCTGTCACCCATTCATTCTCTGACTGCACTTCCTTAAGCTGCAGGGTGCCCACATATAGAAACACACTATCCACTTAACTCTCCGCCTTATGACTGCCCTACAATGCCTCCAGACGATACTCAAGCTCCAAAACCTGGCACTCAAGCTGTCAAACCTTTGGCAACCACACTGCCAGGAGCATTTAAGACTAGCCACACACTCTAGGCTTTCAAGAACTATTTGTCTAATCTGAAGGCCAGCCATTCAGCAGACCCAGCATTGCTATTGATCTTGACAGCTATTCCTGAGACCAGCTGCAACCTCAGTACTGAGGCACCTCAAAGACACGCAAGCATCTTTGAGGAAGATAGAGCAAGGCATACAGGCCATAGCAATGATGTAGGGGAGGAGTGAGCGCAGATATTATGGTGCATCAGTAACTAAAAATCCATCAGGCATTGCCACTGACTTGGACTATGGTGAATCCTACTACAGTCATATCTTTGCTTTCTTTTACCCACAAAAAAATTGCAAAGATCGTTTCTGTAATAGGTGGCCAACCACAACAATAGTCCCAAGTCTGACAGTTAAATTGAAAATCTAACTCTTAGTGTCTGAAATCATGTCCCTTAGAAAATTATCAATTGTGCTAATAAATATATCTGATACATATTTTAATCAAAATGGGGCCCGCTATCTTTACTGAAATCTTACCTCCTCCACATTCCCAAATGGAAAATATTTGTGATTGATAAGGGAAGCAGTGGCAGGATTATAATTCCAATCACTTGAACTCCAAAATGAGAAGACAGCATTTAAGTAGGTTTTGTTAGGGAGGTAATGATTACATTAGATGAGCTACTAATATCCAAGAAGATATTTGTAAAAGTGCTCAGTTTTAATTTTGGCTGTGTGGTGAACTTTACTGGCTATTTATATGATGTCATCAGCAGTCATCCACAGCAGATGTAGTTCTTAGTTTACCAACTGAGGCTTAGAGTAAGTAAAGAAGAAGATGGCTCATGAATTAACCTTTCAACTGCAAAAATTTCTCTCAAGCTTTTTATGAACACAATCAAAAGCATTAATGAAGATATTGCACATAGAATGGAGCAACTTTTTGAACTGAGTCCTACATTTTTGGATGAAAAATATTGCTTGAACACTGAAATCATATTAATTAAATGTATTATTATTATGTTTTATGTAAGAAATACAACTTCAGTGCACACAGATGATTAACTTATTTAAAATAGAGATTTTGTATTTCCATTTGAAGATGAAGCTAATAGTTGATATTAATCTGAAGGGAAAGTAGCTTAAGAAATGTTGGGTTTGGAACAGGGGGCTTTCGCATGTATTGAATCCTATGACAGCAACTTAGTATTAAGACATGAATATAATTATTTTATGTTAAATCACAGGAACATTTGTTTTCTTACTGACTATATTGACAAAGTCTCTAAAGCAGATAATGTTTAGAATAGACTATGAGAAGGCACTTGATCGTGTCTACCAGCAGAAGATGATGGAATGCTTAAACAAATTAGAAATTGACAGAAATGATAAACGGATAATTCAGAATCAAACATCTGTGATACAACTTGATAGCAGCTTGTCAGTCAAGCTCCCAATCAAAAAAACAATAGTGCATCAGGATTGTTAGATATCCCAGAACTGTTCAACTAGTACACTGATGCTGTCTTCAGAGACATAGAAAATCTAACAGCTCCCGACATTAATGTATTGTTAATCAGCATCTTGAAATAGACAGAAGATGTTGCACTGACTGTGGAGCCAGCAGAGACACCAGAGGAAATATAGATAAAATGAAAAAGTGTGGAATATGGATTGAGAATGAATGTGATTAATACCAAGACAATGGTGATAAACAGAGACCTAACTCAATAATTGAAAATTGAAATAAATGGAAGTCCTAGAATAGACCAAAGGGACACATTTCTTGGGTAAATTATTGCAGACAATGGGAGATGTGATTATGAGATTTGAAAATGAATTGAGATAGCCAAAGTTTATCAGAATGAAGTATGTGTTAACATCAAAAAAACTGAACCTGAATCTAAAGAAAAGGTTGCGGAGGTCATAGTCATTGAGTCATAGACATGTACAGCATAGAAACAGACCCTGTTGGTCCAACCTGTCCATGCTGACCAGATATGTTAGATAAACTTAGATCAATTGCCAGGATTTGGCCCAAATCCCTTTTAAAGCCTTCCTGTTCATTTATCCATCCAGATGCCTCTTAAATGTTGTAATTGTACCAGTCTCCACCACTTCTTCTGGCAGCTAATTCTATAGACGCACCACCCTCTATGTGAAAAAGTTCCCCCTTAGGTCCCTTTTAAATCTTTCCTTTCTCACCTTAAACCTATGCCCTTTAGTTTTGGACTCCTCCACCCCAGGGAAGAGACCTTGGCTATTTATCTTATCCATGCCCCTCATTATTTCATAAACCTCTATAAGGTCACCCCTCAGCCTCCGACGCTCCAGGGAAAATAGCCTCTTCCTATAGCTCAAACCCTCCAATCCTGGCGACATCCTTGTAACTCTTTTCTGAACCCTTTCAATTCCTGTACATATTTATACTGTATACCTCAGGGATGTTGGCAACTAGCAACAAACTATTGAGAAGCTGAATCCTTTTGAGATGTAACCATCTGGAAGGGTGTTCTGAATGTCCTGCACAAACAAAAAGTCTAATGAAGAAGTGTTAAAAATGACTGTAAAAGAAGGAAAGTATTCCATAACCTCAAAGAGGGAAAGATCCAATATTTTAGTCACGTCATTTAACAGATAGTAGTCAGAGACAGTCATCAGAAAGATAAACAGCAAAAATAGCAGAAGTGTTCCTACTACAAACAGAACATAGCAGTATACTAATATGGATTAAAACATTTTAATATGCTTTTTAAATCTAAAGTGGGTTTTAACCCACTGTTACATATGACCATTGTTATTCAATTCAAGAGAGCTATTTTAAAATTTTGTTTAATTATTCAGAAATGTTCATATTATGGATGCAATTATTGACTTAACTTTCTGATTTTAACACCAAAGACTGATTCATTTGCTAGTTCATTGTATGAATTAAATCTGAGGAAAAGACTTCAATTTGTAATATTGGGTGGGTATGAGTGATATGGGCTATGGTGGGATTTGTGGGAGAATTGGGCGAGAAATCTGGCAAGGCTTATTTTGATGCCAGGAGCAACTTGCAGCACTTTTCATGCATTTAGCAAGTGGCACAGTGAACTTCGTGTCAGGCAGAAGTGAATTGCCAATTCAGGAGGATTATTGCTTGTTAAACACATTATAATGGCCCGACTTTCCTTATTATCATGCAGCTTCCTTTCTTACAGGGAGAATAACTCAGATATCACACAATCTTGATCTGGAAGTCAAAACAGATACCTGGTAACGAGGAGACTCCGCTGGTTGAGAAAAGCCTATATGATGATCAACAGCAAACAGCATCTCAGGTCATGATGTAGAGCCACCAGCTGGAAACATACCTCAGCCACAGGCATTAACATCCGATTTTTGACAACCCGTCATTACCATTGTTGTATTTCTGTATCCACTTTCATAGCGTTGAGGATGTACAGACTTGCACTGCAGGTGACACTGGCAGCTCACATTGAAAGTCTTCAGCAGGGATAGTTTTTGGGTATGGATAGTTCATGAATTAGATCAGGCTGCATCTCAGGGCTCTCACTTGTGCTGTTAGCACTTGTCCACTTAGCAGGGCAGCACGGTGGCTCAGTGGTTAGCACTGCTGCCTCCCAGCACCAGGGACTTGGGTTTGGTTCCACCCTCGGGCGACTGTCTGTGTGGAGTTTGCACATTCTCCCCATGTCTGTGTGGGTTTCATCCAGGTGCTCTGGTTTCCTCCTACAGTCCAAAGATATGCAGGTTAGGTGGATTGGCTGTGCTATTGCCCATAGTGTCCAGTAAGTTAGTTGGTTTAGACACGGGAAATGCAGGATTATAGGGCATGGGTCTGGGTAGAATGCTCTTTGGAGGGGCAGTGTGGACTTGTTGGGCCAAATGGCCCATTTCCACATTGTAGGGATTCTATGACCTACCTGCCTGCTCACAGCATCCTTGCCATCAGTACTGCTATAGTGTGCCTTTTTGTGAGGACACACAGGCTGATCATCAGTAGCAATCTGTCTACATGTGGGGGTGTGACATACAATACATGAAGCCTCCTTCAGCTTATATCAGCTACCTGAGTGGCAAAGACACAATGCATTCATTCAAGCAAATGCAATATTAGAAATTGGGTGAGGCCTGTCCTTAGTCCGGTCAATGGGAGACACTATCATTAGGGGGCCCTGTATAGTCATTCATGGATATGGTCTAGCAGCCTGGCCTGGTCAGTCATCTGCATGGGACATTCATGGCGAGGGTATGCATCTGATTACAGTCAGAGGAGTGGGCAACAGTCAGTCAGTTGTGTAAGGCCAGTGCCAGCAGTAGGGGAAATCACGTACTAACAGTCAGGAAGCTGCAAACACAGCAGTCATCCAACTGGTGACTCATGTTTAGAGTCTGTTTGCTGATATCAGTCAGAGGTCTGGGGTGAATACTATCCTGGGGGTCCATCTGTCATTTGTCACAAAGAGTACAGGAGGTCCTGTAGGGTGACAGGGAGATTGCTGCCAAAAGAGGTGTGGGAGTGAAGGCTGGGGTGGAATACAGAGATACTTATGTAGGTGGGGACAAAGGCAGTGACGGGAAGGGACGCTAAGTGTATGGGGAATATGAGGAACAGAATCGTAAGGCATGGTAAGCTATGGGAGGGGTTTTATTGGCAGTAATAACCACCGGGGGAAGACTAGAGCAGAAGGGTTGGCATTCTGAAGTCCAATGTGTTAGATCTCTGCATTGGGTGGATGGGTGGAAATGGGTTGTCCGGGTGGTGTGAGTTAAAATGGCTCTTTGTGAGATAGCTGATGGTTAGATGTGGCCTGGTGCTGACAGTATCCATTGTGAGCTGTATTCCCTATCATCAATTGGCATACTTTAAATGCAAAATGCAATTGGAAAGTGACAGGCGCAAAGCCCAGGATGGATAAAATCAGTGTCAATTTGATGTATAAAAGCATGGAATCCATATCTGCCGGACACTAGGAAATTGCAGCACTAGAAACATGAAGCATGCATTTGCAAACTTCAGCTACATTCATTTGCAATCTTGCCTTTGTCCAATAGCAATGCCTTCAGAATAAATATGCTTAGGACTCAAATGCTGGGCAAAGGCAAATTGCACTGTACCATTGGTGCTTGCCAATCTAGCATTGCCATTCTCAGCACTTAGTAATTTGAGGCTGTATCAGACAAGAATGAAGAGAGGAAGGAGATAGATAGTAAATGAGATAAGTTTGATGAGTGATGGTGAGAAATTGTGCAAGGCCTCATAGTGAGAATTTCTTCAAAAAAACCTGATGCAACTCGCACTTAGACAAAGAACATAAGATCCATCCTGTTTAAGACTGCTTTGCTCTCAACAGATTCTGCTAGACCTCATGGGTACTTCCAACATTTTTTATTCTTATTTAAAATTAATTGTACTATGTCTAAAACATTTTCAAACATTTAAGTTCTTAAATCAATCTAGCCAATAGCTATCATGAAATTCCAATTTTAATTCAATCGCAAAGATGGAAATGAAAACTTTTGTAATATGTTAATTGGGATTGAAATAATTTATTCCCTTTAGCAGGATAATTTAGTAGCTATTGTATTTTATCAATAAAACTCAATCTCATTAATCAAGTAGGTGTCAATAATACTTATGTAAATCTCCTGAGGGGCATCATATGTGACAAAGAGAGAAATTAGAAAGAGTCTTTTGTTCAATATATTCCTGAAATATTCACTGATTTATACTGGCATTATAATTGATAAGTTGAACTTCTTTTAACGGCGATTAGCATATTTAATTACCATTTGGCTGTGAGATTATAAACAATGTTTAACTATCCAGATGTGATACCGAGATTTTAACCACAGTTAAAAATTGCCACTGTGATTTTGCAGTTGAATTTCCGTAAAGGATTGGCATGTCTGTTGTAAGAAATCTTTTTTGATAAGATGTTGTATAAAACTTGGTCTGCCTTTTAAGATGGCTATAAAATACTACAATTTGGAAGAAGATGAAGGAAGCTCAGTTTAGTTTTCTGACCAGTATATATCCTCAAGCCAAAACCAGAGTCAGATTGTTAAACAAACATAAACAGAAACTGCAGGAGAAACTCAGCAGGTCTGGCAGCATCTATGTAGAGAGAAACAGAATTAATGTTTTGAGTCCAGTGACCCTCCTTCAGAACTGGTAGGATCTATGGAAAGGTAATATTAATGCTGATGAAGGGACTGGGGAGGGGGCGGAGAGTGAGCGGATAGGTGGAGAGGGAACTCAGAGAGAGGTAGAGAAAAGAAAGATTGTTTGTTCGTTATCAATTTTATTTGTCAGAACAGATTTCATGCAAACTGACTCATGTTTTCAACTTAAAAGCAGTGACAACACTTCAAAATTCAAGTGAACAAATTCCACCTGTGGCTGACTCCATGATCGTGTCTTTGCCACCTTCCTGTATCGTGCAGAACCCTGGGACTGCTAAAGGTGCCACATAAAAGTCATGGAATATGTCCACTAAAGATAATTCAATGGCAGTTCAAAATCACAAACGACAAGGCTCTCCAGAAAGTCGCACTTACACGAGCAGATTATGTCTCCGAGACGGCTATGGAATCCCATAGCTGATGTTCTATGGGGAACTGTGTCAGGGGAAACAATATCAATATGTCAGTACGAATGATAGAAGGAAATCCTAAAAAGAGTCTTAAGAATTGCAGACTCTCTTGAAGAAACCTTGAAGTTGACCAGTTTATATAGAGTCAAACAGAGAAATTTAGTTTAACATGCTTTGAAGACCGTCTTTAGTAAACTCACAAAATTCAACATTCCCAGAAGAAGGACAGAGGTGGTGAAACACTGACAATGATATTGACAACATGAACTGCCGGTTCTGGGATGTCCATGATGATCTCACATTGGAGTTTACACTCTGTTAAAGTACTATGGCTTTAAGAGGTGTATTTTGTCCTTTTTTTTAATGAAGAAAGGTTGAGACGGTGGTAAAGAGCAGTCTGCTTCCAGCCAATAAAGTAAACAGCTTGTGAGGACTTGTTTGCTTTTTAAAAGTTGGAACAATAGTGGCAGCCTGGGTCAAGCTCCCACAGAACCAGGATTTTAGTTTTAGCTTTCAGTAGCTAATGGAGATGTGAAAGCTGCTTTACCTCTCTCCTTCATTGTTACAGCTAAAAGCTTGGGTCCTCTTCATGATACTAGAATTGCCTGAGAGACAATCTATGTTATTGAATTTGTATTTGCAAAGGGTGTGCTTATGGAATGTTACTATATTGGAACAGTTAATGAGTCGTTTATTACTTTGTTAAGTATTTCGATAGAGTTACAGTTACCCAATTCTTTTATTTTTATTTTGTCTGTATTTTAATTATAGTGCATGAATAAAGTGTGTTTTGCTTCAAGCCTGATAGTTTGGCCAATCAAATTGCATCCAGAACACAATGCCTGACACTTGCCTTTAAAATAAGAAAATGTTAGCATCTAGGCTATCTCCTTGATATGTTTTGAGGGGGTTTGGTCTGGTCCATCAAAAGTCCCACAGAAGTTGATGAAGAAGTTACAGTTGGACTTATATTCCAGGCATGCACTTGTAACTCAAGAACTGTTGGCATTTTTTCATGGTCTCAAAATCTTCAAAAAGCCGGACATGCATTGGAAATTTCTTCAGATGTCACCAGCAAAGCAAAGTTGATACCTTACAATTTTTGTTGCTCATAGCGCATCTTGCAGAATGCTCTATCAATTAAGTTCAACGCTTTGTACATTTGAGAAGATATTTTCTTCAGTTTTGTAAGTCTTTGAGGAAGTACTTTACGTACTCAATGACATTTGGACCGGACAAAATAAAATATGATCATCAGTGCTTGATTAGTTAACTTGCACAACACAATTTGATGCTCCAGAAGAACAAATATACATTCACAGCATCTGGGTTGATATAAAGCTACAGAGTGATGGCGACTGGAGTAAAGCCTATACATAACAATCTAACAACCATTCATGCGCTTCCAACCTCATCTAATGGGAAAGAGTTGTTTACCTTCCTCAGAATGAATAACTTTGATCACAAGTTCTTTTCTAAGATGAGATTTTTAAAAATTCATTCGTGGGACATGAGTGTTGCTGGCTGGGCCAGCATTTATTGCCTGTTTCTAGTTGTCTTTGAGAAGGAGGTGGGCTGCCTCTTAAACCACTGCAGTCCATGTCCCTGTGACACTGAAGGCATGCTGATATATTTCCAGGTCAGGAAAGTGAGTAGCTTGGAGGCGAACTTGTAGGTGGTGGTGTGACCATATACCTGCTGCCTTTGTCTTTCTAGATGGAAGTGATTGTGGGTTTGGAACCTGCTGTCTAAGGATCTTTGGTGAATGCCTGCAGTGCACCTTGTAGATAGTAAACATAACTGCCATTGGGCATCGGTGGTTGGAGAAATGGTTGTTTGTGTATGTGGTGCCAATCAAGTGAGCTGCTTTATCACGAATGGTGATAAGCGTTTATAGTGCTGTTGAAGCTGCAGCCGTTCAGATGAGTGGGGAATATTCCATCACAAATCGTGACTTGTGCCTTGTAGATGATAGACAGGGTCTGGGGAGTCAGGAGGTGAGTTACTCACTGCAGTATTCCTAGCATCTGACCTGCTCTAGTAGCCACGGTACATATGTGGCTAGTTCAATTCAGTTTCTGATCATCTTTTAAATCTTTCTCCTCTCACCTTAATCCTATGCTGTCTAGTTTTGGACTCCCCTACCCTGAGGAAAAGTACTTGGCTACTCATCCTATCCATGTCCCTCATGATTTTACAAACTTCTATAAGGTCACCCCTCAGTCTCAGATCCTTTAGGGAAAATAGCCCCAGCCTATTCATTCTCTCCCTATAGCTCAAACCCTCCAACCCTGGCAACATCCATGTAAATCCTTTCTGAACCCTTTCAAACTTCACAATATTCTTCCTATAGCAGGGAGACCAGAACTGCCTACAGCATTCCAAAAGTGACTGAACCAATGTCATGTACAGCAGCAACATGTCCTCCCAACTGCTATACTCAATGGATTGACCAATAAAGGCAAGCATACTAAATGTCTTCTTCATTATCCTGTCTACCTATGACTCCATTTTCAAGGAACTATGAACCTGCACTCAAAGGTCTCTTTGAGTTCAGCAACACTCCCCAGGACCTTATCATTAAGTGTATAAATCTTGCCCTGATGTGCCTTTTGAAAATGCAGCACCTCACATTTGTCTAAACTAATCTCTATCTCCCACTTCTCGGCCCATCAGTGCAACCTGTTGTACTCTGAGGTAACATTCTTTGCTGTCCACTACACCACCAGTTTTGATGTCACCTGCAAACTTATTAACCATACTTTGTATGTTCATATCCAAATCATTGATATGGATGACAAAAAGCAGTGGATCCAGCATCAATCCTTATGGCACACTGCTGGTCACAGGTCTCCAGTCTGAAAAGCAAACTTACACCACCACAGTCTGTCTCCTCCCTTTGAGCCAGTTCTGTATCCAAATGGCTAGTTCTCCCTGGAGTCTATGTTATTTAACCTTATTAACCAGTCTACTCTGCGCAACCTTGTTGAAAGCCTTACTGAAGTCCATATAGATCGTGTCCACCGCTCTGCCTTCATCAATCCTTTCCATTACTTCTTCAAAAACCTCACCAAGTCAGTGAGTCAAGTTAATATATAAAGGTTAAGATGAAATAACTATTGCATGAAGTTGTCTGATGGTCAGTAATAGATCCCTGAGCAGGAAAATTCATTAGGCTTCATTGGGGAAGGCAATGGTAATGTCACTGAATTAATTATCCAGCCTCTCAGGTTAATGTTCTGGGAAAATATGTTCAAATCCTCTACTGCAGCTGGTGGAATTTAAAGTTAGTCCCTGTAAGGGTGACCACAAAACTTTCAACAACATTGCAAAAACCCATTGGTTCATTAATGTCCTTCAAAGAAGGCAGTCCTTATCTGGTCTGAAATCATCTTACCAAGGCACTAAGTTCAAGAACAACAAATAACAACAAATGTGACACCCATATTCCATGAAAGAATAGGTTTAAAAATATAACTGCATAATTAATTTACTTAATGAGAAAATTGTTAAACCATGTTTTATAACTCTACAACTGACTCTATCGACAACAAAACCACCCCATGTAGATTATCATAAAGAAGACAAGCAGCCTATAGACATCAATGTTTTTGCTTGATATTCGTGATCCATATAGCTAATGGCTAGACATTTCTACAATAAATTCCATAACCACAACTTTGTTCATTGACATGCTAGACAGGTTGTTAACAAAATGAGATTTACCAAAGTAACAAGGCGTGGGGCTGGATGAGCACAGCAGGCCAAGCAGCATCATAGGAGCAGGAAAACTTGACATTTCGGGCCTAGACCCGCCTAGGCCCGAAACGTCAAGTTTTTCTGCTCCTATGATGATGCTTGGCCTGCTGTGCTCATCCAGCCCCACGCCTTGTTATCTCGGATTCTCCAGCATCTGCAGTACCTTTTATCTCATTTACCAAAGACTATCACTCTAAACAATTGTCTGCAGTTTGGTTCCAGTCAGTTCGCAGGGTTCCCAGCAAGCTACAGAATTCACTATCACCACCCATAATTGGGTGGTGGCATCGAGCAATATAACAGGGTGAAGAAGAGTTAGTATGGTAGTCAGTGAAACGTTGAACAATTCATTCACTTCCTGCTTTGCACACACTGATCCATTCCACACACTTTGATCAGAAACACACCAGCCGATCTTAATGACAGTTTGTGACTTTAACTTGCAATTGACCATTCTTAATCAATTGTCATTAAGTGAAAATGCAAAACAGTGGGGTTTAACAAAAGCTGAGTTTGACAAAAAAAAGACAAGAAACTCACAATTTGATGTTGGAGATTGGGTTCACATCAAATAGCCAGTTATCAAGCCCACATAAGTTGCAACATACTTATTAGGACCAAAGCTGATCAAAGATCAGCCCCAACATTTAAGTTTCAGAAGGCAATACAAAGTGGAAATCAAGATGCTTCATATTTCAAAGACCGTGATTTCAAAGATATATTTGTTTTTCCGTTGAGCAATCACAATGTTGATCAGCCACTTCATTAAGCAGATCATGCACAACCATCATCAACAAACTTCATATCTCAAAGACTATTTCTGTACTTTGAGGACATGGACAAGTGGAAGTCTAATAATTGACTCAATATATATACACTTGCTTAATGTTTAATGTAATATTTTAGTTTTACAAGGTGGAATCAATGTTATGTTCAATTGGTCGGTGTTTGATTGTGAGTATCCATTGACTGTCCTCTTTTTTGTGTGCTAATCAAATCTGACTGTAGTGATTTAAAAACAGACAGTAAACTAAAGGTAAGAGGCAGCTGAAAGCATGAAACACGGTTATTCTAAAAAATTTGCAAGTAAACTCCTGTTCAGACATAAGATCCAGCGTGTTATATCTGCATTTCTATGAGGCATAAAACATAACAATAGCGGGCAAATGATGTATAACTGAAGCATTAACTTTACCAAGAATCTACTTGATACACCTCTTTTTCTTCTCAAATGCATTTAATATTTGATATCACAATTACTTGATTCAGTAATAATTCCAGTGCAATCTCACCGTGACTTAAATTATACATATGGCTGCCAGAGCTATAAGGAATAAGAATGATACAACATTGTTTTCTATGTAATATCCACATTTAAGAGGAAATTATAAGTCCAAAGTCAGATTTGAGAACTTGGGTGGTGTCACAAGCTATAAGTGAAGTTCTGACATTTTACAAATGTGAGCTGAACTTTAAGACTGGAATAGAACACAAGAAAAGAAGATTTAACCTTTCCAGCTTGTCACAATTATATAGATTAATGTACTTGAATTTTATTTCAGACAGACTATTTTATCTCAGTCCTGCCCCAAAGTCTAATACACTTTTTGCACCACCTGCTAAGATCTATTTAAGGTTCTCCAACAAACTTACATCTGCAGAGATTATAGTTATAAATGACTGATCTTTGCTGTCATGGTTTTGCACATGGAAGACTTACAACTTACTTGCAGGTAACCATTATTCTCTTCTCTTCTCAAACAACACTACCTAAAGCAGATTTGGAAATGTTCTGATAGAAATTTGGAAATGCAAGAATCATTGCAGTTCCAATGGTGTCAGTAAGCTGAGTTCAGAGATTCTTAAGAATCTTTCACAGAAGTTGATGCAACCTTACACCTACTCATGCATTTGTGGGATCAAGAGTGAAGCTCCCTGCTACCTCGATCACAAGCATGCACTCCTGCAATAAATCTGAAGGCGAACTGACTTACTACCACATGCTCCCCAGCTTACTTTTAATCATAATCTACTTTATTTCCCACTGGATGAAACAGTCAAAAAAAGGAAATTTCTGACAGTTACTGGGTATTTCTGTGATACCTCAAAGGAAAGGCCACTTAGAGGGCCCAATCTGGTATGTCAGCTAACTCAACTCAAAGCATAATCTCAAAACCATGTCCTACTGTTCAAGATGGTGGTTTGATATTCTTCTCCTGCTTAATTGTCCTTGGAGTCTGGGTTCTGATTTCTAAAAGCTTCTCTCCTACAACCTTCATAGTTATGAAAATAATGCCCTTCTGAACTACAGTCATGGCTAACAAATTGTCAAGTGGTTTGTTCTCTAAAAAAAACCACCCATCTCACCTTGGAATAACATTTCTGCTGGTTTACAATTCAACATGAACTTAGTACTGGAAATGAACTCCTTCTATTAAAACAAACTTCTTCAAGCTTAATGGCCAGTCAAAAAATCAGTGAGTGATAATTTTGGATTCTTGAATGGAAGCCAATTAATGTCGCAGATAGGATAATACTCTATAAAAATCAGGTTTAGAACGTTGCCACTGGAATGTCTCATTTATTGCAATTCCTGCACCAGAATAGTCATATTTTCACCTTTCACCATATGTGGAGCACAAATAAGTTAGGAACAGGAGTAGGCCATTTGGGTCCCTTGATGATGTTCATAACAAACTTAACAGCGTAAATCGTCACCCAAAAGGCTTGACAAATTATTAAAGGGTTCCTTACCACTTGGATGTACAGTGTAGATCTCTGGACATTAATATATATTTTGTTTGGTTAATAGATTAATTAAAAATATAAGCTGCTGTATTATTTTATGTTTTCATGTTTTTTGCTTTACATGTGAGAACAAGAAATCATTGAAGACACTTCAAAGTGGCTTACTGTTGTGATAATAGTGCTTTCTATATAGACAGGGTGACGTAGGTTCAAATCCCAGTCTTTAATAGTAGGACTCAAACTTCCACGAGCACAGAACTGCTGATCTTAGTCAGGCAATTAGGAACTTTACGGAGCAGGATTTGAATGTTTAGGCAATGAGGCAAGAGTGAAACTGGCATAGGCTGCGTTTTATCATTCTTAGAAAAAGTAATCCAAAGGCATCTAACATTATCTGCGATTTATGCTGGCAAGTTATGAGCAGTTAAAATGGGAGGAAATAAAGGAAGAAACTAATTACGTGAGGTTATTTGAATTCAACCTCATTGCTGCTATCAATGAACTGTGTGTGTTTCACTAAAGTTACAGAATGGTATAGCAAGTGATTTAAAAAATACTATTCCTTTAATAATGGTGCAGTCTTCTTTAATGTGGTTTTATACATACAAATTGAAAACAATATTTTGCAGAAAGACAGAGAGAAAAAAAAAAGTGTTGCTCTGTGCGTCACAGTGTGTGTATGTTGACGTGGCATGAGGAGCAGTGGCTCAGTTTGAACCAGTCATTCCTGCTCCTACGTTGCTGCTTGGCCTGCTGTGTTCATCCAGCTCCACACCTTGTTATCTCTATACTGTGATCATTGTTCTGAAGGAAGTTCATTTGGATAATTATTAGTCAGGTGGGTAGAGTCAAAGCAGAAAAGCTCCATTTTGAGTCAGTGTGATTTATGATAAGGATCATGGGGTGGGGGGGGCGGGGGAAAGTAAAGAAAAACTGCCTTTTGGAATGTAAATATTTTCAATTAACTGTGCTTGACTGAATTAAAAAAGCATTTTTCATTCAGGTAGGAAGTCCAGTCCCAGAGATAGAATAAATTTGATTTTCTGATGAGTTGATTTGGAGGGGAGAGAGTGCAGAAGAGATTGAACGAAGCCAGCACTTTTGTTCAGCAAACAGTATGGAAGTGTGGACCTAGAAACTGTCCAGTGTCAAGGTAGGCCAGATAAAAAGGCCCACCTAAGTACACCTGGATTTTGTCCCACTCATTCTGTTGGATATTAGGTTCTCTAGCCCACTCCCCTCACACCCAATCATTCCTCATCAATTTTACAGGCAACATTTATGCCAACTTATGCCACTCACACATTGTTAACACCCCTCCATTGCTCCACATCAACCTGTATTGTCATTCACCCCCAGTGGCCCTATGCCAAGCTAGTGCCAACTCATGCAAACCAACAAATCCCAGTAATTCTCATAGGCCCTCCAACTTAGTGTCCAATGCATGCCAGCTTTTGCCTTTACAGTCTACTTGCAATGTCACCAAATACCTATCAGCTTCAGACTTCAGGAGCCATGTGGGGGTAAAATAGTTTTTAAGTATCTCTGAAATACTGTTCTGTACAAAAAAATCTCATTGACAGAAATTTATTCAAAAACTTAAATCCCCTCAAGTACTTAACGCCTGATACAAACAAGATTTGCATCCATAAACCCTAAATAACTTCTTGGAGCTGTCAATCAAACTGTGAGCTGACAGACCTCCATTGTGATAATGACATGTTGTTGAAGCACTCCCATGCAGTAACAATAACAGCCCTTAGAATTAAATCAACAAATAGCCTATGAAATACAAGCACAGATCTATTTTCAAATCAAAACGAGGCTGTTTCATTTCAGAGGTTTTATATAACTTTAGAGCTTGACGGTTCGACAGATCCACCTTTTATGAGCAATTATGTCTAACATAAAAATGTTCAAGCCACTCACTGCAGGATCAGGTACTCACTCCTCGCAAAAATTTATCTGTTTGAATTGAGCACTAAAAGTTCAAATGGCCCAACTGAGACCAGGTTACTCCATGTGCAAGTGACATCCCATTCATAATCCCCTATCTCAACATAGGATCTCTTCGAAGTGACACTGGGTCATCCAAATACTGAGTCCTAGCACTTTATTAGATAGGTTTCAGAATCTTCACAATTCTGCAAAAAGTCTAGAACAACATTTCAGGTCAGTTACTTTTCATCAGTACTGGAAAAACTTAGAAGCGTAATAAGTTTTGAATAGGGAATAGGTGAGATAGGGACACAGGTATGGTCTGTGAGAGGGCAGAAGAAAAGGAAGTTTGTGACAGAAGTCTTTGTCGTACAAGCCAAAGGGAATTGGATTGGGGTAAGAAATGAAACAAAGAACAAAATATGTGCCTGGAACAAATATACCTCTGTGAGAATAGCTAAAAAAAATCAATATATGCAGAGAAATGGATTGGAAGACAAAACTCAAATTATGTGATCACTTTGCAGAACATCTATATTCTGTCAATGTGCATGATCCCGAGTGTCTAATCAGTCCTCTCACATGACATCACTGTAGTTAACCTCCAACACAGCTCCACTAAAGTTCAATGTAGGCATGAGGAATAATATTTCATTGTTTGATTAGACACTTCAGTGCCTTCAGAACTCATCATTCTCTACCTATTGCCACTATTCTGTTTCTATGTCTTTGCCTGTCTCAGATTTTTTTCCTTATTTTCACTTTCTAATAGTAGCACGACTGTTCTAGGCAGACCTAATGTTTCTCTCTATCCTTGTATCATCAATTCATGCATCATTCAATCTCCCGTCTTCCATTATATCACAAACCTTCCTTAATGTCCCTTTTCTCACCCATGCCTTGATCAAAATCAATTATATTTATAACTTACCCTAGTTCCAGTAAAAAGTTCCTGAAATATTAACTCTGTTTTCTTCTCCACGGGCGCTGCTGCTTATGCTGAAAATTTTCAGCATTTTCTGTTTTTGTTTCAAATTTCCAGAAGCTACAATCGTGCGCCCCTTCCCAGTAGTTTGAACGGTTGTTAAAACTAGAGAGAAGCTTTTTGCTGCAGCATTTCCCAAGCGTTACCATAATGATCATTGTATCCTCTATAAACCTACTAACCTTTTTCTTGCCCCTTGGGATTCTGTTGTTCCAGTTTAGTTGCATCCGTGAGTGGGTTAACAGCTTGCAAGAGGTTTGATTGTTGATAAACATTACCTTTTATTTAACATGGCAACTACTAACTATGTACAGAAAAGGATGACAAGGCTACAAGATAAAACTATTACTCAACAGTCCAGTAGTTATATTTAGTTACATCCAATTACAGTCTAGTAGTTACATCGCATCTCCTGATTATGTAGAGTACCATATTTATATATTACCATTAAAGTTTATCATATAATTAATGACCAAGAATTGAACATCATTTGAAAATTTGCAAACCATGCATAATTTAAATGTCTGGTAAACATGAAGGCCACAAGGTCCATTTGCAGGTGGATGTTGATTGGTAAAATGTGCAGAAACACAACAGATGAAATTGAAGCAGAAGCGTGAAGCCTATGCTTTGGTTTGAAACATGAAAAGTAGCAATATAAATTAGATGATACCATGTTCAAAGAGATTGCAGGAACAAAGAAGCCTGCAGATGAATGCAGTATATCTTTGGAAGTGGCAGGACAAATTAAAAAAGCTGTTAAGAAAGTGTAGGGGATCCCTGCCTTTATTAATATAGAAATAGAACATAAAAAGCAAAGCAATAATGCTAAACATCTTAAAAAAAGCTGGCTAAGATTCAACTGTAATATTGTACTCAATTCTGGCTATCAGACATTAAAAAGGATTTTAGGGTCTCAGCAAGGGTAACAATGACACTATTGATGAGTGATTTCAGTTGTGAAAACGATTGAAGAAACTGGTTTATTATCTTAGAAAAGATATGTTTAGTAATGATAGTTGATTGAAGTTTTCAAAATCATGAATCCATTGACAAGAGTAAAGAAAAATAGGGGCAGGAGGGTCAGTAACATATGAACGCTGATTTAAGGTGATTCGCAAAAGAGAAACAAAGGCAAATTGAGGATGTAGTAACTTGGCATGTACAAAATAATGACCTGAAGTGCAGAGTCTGAACAATAGGAAAACAGATTCTATACGAACATTCAAAAGAAAATTGGATAAATATTGTATGAAGATTAAATTATATGTAGGGCTATGGAGAAAATAAAACAGAGGAGTGGTACCAATTGGATACTTCCACAAAGAATCAGCACAGGCACAATGAGTCAAATGGGTTCTTTCTATCCTGTATCATTGCATGGTTCTTTATGTTACAAAGATATGAAGCTGAATTACACAATAAGCCTTACTGTAAAATTCTTCACAAAATGTGAAGCTTTGAATCATGCTACATGACAATAGTACATGTTAGCTAATATAGTTTCAAATCTATTTCAGATTTGTTCATCTTTCTAAGCTGTGATGAATTAATTAAACAACTTAATGTTATGAAATTTCTATATGATTGATTTTTAAAGTGAAGCAGTGCAAGATTATATTAGCTGTGTTTGCTTTGAAAGCAATTTACTTAATAATGTACTGTGGACAAACTTGCAAAATAAAATTGGGAATGTTTATAATAAATGTATATGCATCATCATGTCAGTACATTGCAAGCCCCATGTAATGATAAAATGACTGTTGCTCATAATGCTGCATGAGGAATGTCAGATTTGACTTAGTATTTGTGGACTTGTATTTACCTGTTCATCATAGATAATACAATAATGTCATCAAGACTCTAAACTCCTTTCATGGCCTGTCATTCTTCAACTGATAAAAATGAATGAATTGATAGTATTCAGATTTCCGTGAGAATTATCACATTGATAAAAACTGCAATAAATCACTACTTTAATTGAACGACTTCTCCTTTATCATTGATTAGGTAACCTTTCCTTTCACTTTAAGAACTAAAATAGACAAAATATTTATGAGGCAAGGCATCGACCCACATAATGGCCTTGTGGATAAGAGCCCTGACAGCTGCAGACAATTTCCTCTTTCAGCTCACTGAAAACCAATTTCCATCCAGCTCCAAGGGTATGCTGCTGTGTTAAGGTGATAACAACATGGAATACTTTACGAGGATTAATTGACCTTTCAAAAATCATGTCATTGCCACTTTCAGTAAAGTTTAGTTTGAGTCAAAGGTTGGGTAGAACTTATTCTAAAAAGGTTGACATACATAGTCTATTCTGAACAATTTATGCGCACCATTTACTGTTAAGATACATATACAAAGTGAAATGTGAATCTCCTGCATGTATGCGATTGTGGCACAATAAGTATCAAAGTTGCAATTGCATTCTTTTTCAAGAATGTTTGATGTTGTATTAATTTTGATCTCTGCTGTGTAGTAAGTGGAAAGGTCATACGATTTCCTAAAAATGCTCGAGGCCTCTTTTCTGCATTTCTCAGCAACTGATTGTATCTGCTCTCCATCAAATACTTTCCTGTGATGCAAAAATCATTGCAGTTTATTAAAATACTTTTTCCTTCAATTTTTAAAATAAATACAATGTGTCCATATTCACACACCAGATTTCGACCAAAATGTATTTTTAAAATAGATCGGGATAGCCTGAATTTGTTTGTCAGACCTTGTTTGGTATATCTTCAATATATAGATGTAAAGGGAGCATTGGTTTACTGGAAAATAAATCAAGAAATGGCACAATAAGTAATAATTCATAAGTGTCACAGTGTTTTATAGGCTATAGTAATGACTTACGAACTAGTTTGCTCTAGAAGCCGTTCCTCATGCTGTGTGCCATATTTATACCACATGGTATGGAAACCATCAAATTTTTATGACTGATACAAAACGACTTTGAACTGTTTCACTGAGTTGACATGTGTTTGGTATAGCGCAAGCTGCTTGAGCCACATCATTATATGCAGGTTGACTCCCACTGTGTGGTTACCTGCAGTGCCTGTGAGCTGCAGAACTTCGGGTTCACAATATGTGTTATGGTGTTTTTATTCGTGTAGATAGGGTTAATCAGTTCCATTGGTTATTCTTGTGCATGTGAAAGATCAAGGCAAAGACACTTGTGTTGTATTTAACAGGTTTTCCCTAGATATTCTATTGGGATGACTGTATTGCTGTGCTGTGAACAAGCTTGGCACATGATGGAATCTTCCTTTGCTTGAACTGGACTCTGCTTCCACTCACCCATATGGTGTCATTAGTGCAGTGTCTCCCCATGCTGAGGTTACATTTCTTAGTTGATGTTAGGACTGGACAAGTCAGATCACAGGGTGGAACCTGGCTTGATAGAGCATGGATTTTACTTTTCTTTCTGTTTACCATAGATGTTAGTCACTGAACACATTCACTAGAGGATGCTAATGTAGCTTTTGCAAAAGGACATAAAAATTTATTACACAGAAGACAATAGGCAAACTGTATTAAATTGCATAAAAACTATTGGAATAATCTTATTTCAAACACCATAAAGAAAGATTCATCCGTTTAACCCCAGAAATAACCTTACAAACACTCAAACATCAGTGACAAGTCACCTTTATCTTCACGCTAAAGCATTTTGTTCAGCTGGTACAGATACCATCAGTTTTCTTTTGGAAAATTTCTGCGCATTTTTTTGTGTCTGTTCGTTTTATTTAATGTTGTTCACCAAGGAACTTAAAACAAACTGCTGAGTTAGCTTGCTTGTTACTTGAGTTTTCTAAACTCACCTTTTCAACAACATAAGATGTAGGATGTATTCCTCTCTGCCCACTTTCACAGCCTTCTGGAAATTTCTTGGCACTGACTTCTAAGCTTCTCAGTACTTTTCCCCCAGCCTGACTCTTTGTCAGTGCTAATAACAGCAGCTTTGCTGTTATGGATCTCGTCTCTTTGAATAAACGAGCTTCTGCACCTCCACCCCACATTTGCTCATCACTCAGCTAAAAGCACAGGACTGCATGTAAATGTTGTCTTGAACTCAATGTTCAAGGTGATTTTTTGACCTGTTGGAAAACTGTCAGATTTCCCCATAACTGAAAACTAAAACCTATTTTCCTTCAGTTTAGCATCCAACTTCCTAAACAATATATTATGAACCATCATGACTTTTTTCTCTGTTCACTAGTCAAGCTTGCTGAAGATTGGGATTTATCAGCTGCTGGGACAAAGCAGAGCATTCTTGATCTTGAAAAGCATATTTTAATCTTGTAGAAATCCAGTGGTAAAGCAGTAACAGGCCCTGTTAATAGCACTTTTTCACATCTCAGGTCACTGTTAATTCTTCATTCCCAATTTCTCCAGAATTTGCTCTTTGCAAATTAAGGGAAAGATGTCAACTTCTGTCATGTCGTTACCATTTTGAGTCAATTGGTCCTGATCGTGTTATGGACCAGCCCCTCCAGCAATGTGAATGGTCCAGGGAAGGCTAATATTTTCCTTGGTCTCGGCATCTCTTGCACTCTTTGAGTTATGTGTTACCTGATGTTGCTTATATTTTAAGTTTCTTTTGTTCACAATGTACTCAATTGCTTACTGCAAGCTTGATGTCTATCAGAGTGACTGAAATTGCATGTGCTGTTTGATTATTTTGTGAAGCCATACGCATTGTGTGGAAGTTAATTGAGCTGATGCAGTTAGAGTAATCCTTTCCACTAATTAATTCATTTTATTTCATGACAAAAGATATAACCCATTTTCACGTATCCTCTATACAGGAGAAGGGACATAATATGCTTCCTTTTGTGTAAGGTTTGAACGTGTTGACATGGAAGACCTGACATTAGTATGGCTGATTGAATAGTTTGAATATTTTATCGAATCACTTCACCATTGAGGAGAGAATCAATGAACTATTGTATGTTATGGCAACAATGGCAACATCTTTGATGCAGTTAGTATTTCTAGTACCTGTCACTATGATCATACCAGCTTTTTCTGAAAACCATTTGACATTCCATATTCTCCTCTGGAAGCTTATATAAATGTGGGTGGGTTTGCACATTTCTATTCTCACCAGTACTCATCCTAATAATGTAACCCTGACCAGTGTTAGCAAATGCATTTGACATCTGAATAGTAATACAAATGGTGAGCAACATGGGAAATATGAAAAACAGCCTGATGGCCAGCTAATCGCAAACCTTGGATTTCTGCTGAGCAATATATGCTGCATGTGAGTTGGTGATTGAAAAAATATCTCTCCCAGTACACTTGTCAACTGTTGGTACTGGCTGAGTTGTGACTGTATTACTGTAATATTTACTACAGGTGCCACAGGTGACTGAGAAGTAAGAACAAGAGAGCTAGTCTTCCACATCAGACGGAATCTCTTTTAAGAGCACACCTGAAGTGAAAATTGATAACAAATGACTGGCCACAATATCGGTGCCTATCAACATTAGAAGCACACTAGAAAGTAAGATCTTTAGGAGGTTAAATGTACTTTTAACCCATTGATCCATTTTCTTATGTCTTGGCATCAGATCCATGCAACTGTGAGCCATTCCCTAGAGATACCAAGCCTGAAAAAGTGCTAGAACTAATTGCCTTTCATGTATTTTACCTCCTGATATCCTGAAAGATCCAAATGGCATAGATCATCAATGTTTGATACCTTGGGCTAGCTTGAGTTTGTGTGCCCTTTAATACCAGTGTCAGTCTGTTAAGGCACCAGCACAGGACAGTGAATGGACTTTTGTTTCAATGCAACAAGTTAGAACAAACTTTGGGGACCAGATTTAAGAGAAATCAATGTAGTGAATGGTACAAAATGCGTGTTAAAAAGATGTATTGAGGGGAGCATGTTGCATGCTGGAAGTAACATTTGCACCACACAAATGCCAGTCTCCAATACAAGACAATCTAACCATAGCCCCTTGTCATTCAATGGTTTTACCATCACTGAACACCAATATCAAAATCCTGAGGGTTATCATTAACCAGAAACTCAACTGGGCCCTCAATATAAATACAGTGACTACAAGAGCAGATCAGAGACTAGAAATACAGTCATGAGTAGCTCACTTCCTGACTCCCCAGAGCTTGTCCATCATCTACAAGGTACAAGTCAGGAGTATGATGGAATACTGCCCACATGCCTGGATGGGTGCAGCTCCAACAACGCCGAAGGAGCTTGACACCATCTCGGACAAAACAGCTTGCTTGATTGACGCCATATCCACAAGCATCCAGTCCCTCCACCACTGACACTCAGTAGCAGCGGAGTGTGCTATCTGTAAAGTGTACTGCAGAAATTCACCAAAAATCTTTAGACACCATTTTCCAGTCTCTCATATTCTGTCACCTAGAAGGACAAGGGCAGCAGATGCATGGGAACACCACCACTTGCACATTCCCCTCCAAGCCATTCACCATCCTATCTTGGAAATATATTGCCATGCATTCACTGTCACTGAATAGAAATTCTGGAATTCTTTCCCTAACAGCATTGTGGGTCAACCCACAACATGTGGATTGCAGCAGTTCAAGAAGACAGCTTGCCAACACCTTCACAAGGGTAGCTAGGGATGGGCAATAAATGCTGGCCCAGCTATTGATGCCTACATCCTATGAGTGAATTAAAAACAGCTATTGCAAGATATCTAGCATAAAGTGTAAATAGGGCAAATTGTTGCATCTTAACGAGGTCCAAAGTTCCACCAGATAATTGCCTGATGTATGATTACACGCAGAAGGTACTGGGCCACTTTGCATCTCTTACATGGTTTTTGTTATTGTCACAGCAGGACCCTCCTCATTTCAGGGTCTGGCTGCTGCATCTGGGTTAAACATACTGTTGCAGCTGGTGCTGTTGCTATATTTATCTGACTTCACACCACAGCATTTGCTTGATTCTGAGTAACCACTTAAGCTTTCTCTCCTTTCATCATTTTGGCCGTAAAGTCTCAGTGATACAAATCATTCATCAGCGGAACTTTAAACAGAATGAATTTAGCTACCAAAGTTGGATTTACTGAGAGGTAACAGCTTTAATACAGTGGTAGTAGACTTACCACTGCATTAAACGTAGACATAAACATAGAAAATTGTAACAGGAATAGGGTATCTAACTCTTTCAGCCTGTTCTGCCAGTATTATCTTGGCTAATTATCCAGCTCGGTACCCTGTTCCTGTTTTATCCTCATACCCTTTCACTCCTACTTCTTTAAAACATTCAATATTTAACCTCATTCGATATTTCTGTGCCGGAAAGGCTCATCATTTCTTCTGGGTGAAGAAATTTCTCCTCATCTAAATTCTAAATGGTTTATCTTATATCTTTAGACTATGACTCCTGGTACTGGCCTTCCCAGTCATCAGGAACACTCTTCCAGCATTTAGCCTGTCTATGACTGTAAGAACTTTCCAGGTTTCTATGAAATCACCCTTCATTCTTCTAAATCCAGTGAATATGGTTCTGACTAATCCAGTCTCCACTCATACATGAGTTCTGCCTTCCCAGGAACCAATTTGATAAACCTTTATTGCACTCCTTCCATAGCCAGACCAGAACTGCACACAGTAATCTAGGTATTAACACTATTGAATGTCAAAGGACCATCATTAGATTGTCTTTACTGGAGATGCTTATTGCCTGGCATTTGTGTGGCATGAATGTTACTTGTCAGCCTAAGCCTGGATATTGCATTTGAACACGGACTGCTTCAGTAGCTGAGGGGTAGCGAATGGTACTGAACATTGTGCAATCATCAGCAAATATCTCTACTTTTGACCATATAATGGAGTGTCATTGATGTTTGGGCCAAGAACACTATTTAAGGAACTCTCTGCTGAGATGTATTTGAGCTGAGATGAATGATCTCCAACAACCAGAACCATCTTCTGATATGCCAGGTATGACTCTAACCAGTAGCAAGGCTACCCCCTCATTCCCATTGATTCCAGTTTACTAAGGCTCTTTGAAGCCACACTCAGCCGAACGTGGCCTTCATGTCAAGAGCTGTCACTATCTCCACACTTCTGGATTCAGCTCTTTTGCTCATGCTTGAACCAAGGCTGTAATGAGGTCAGGAGCTGAGTGACCTGATTGGAACCCAAACTGGGCTTCAGCGAGTAGGTTATTGCAGAGTAGCTGCTGCTTGATAGCACATTATTGACACTTTCCATCACTTTACTGATGATCGAGAGTGGACAGATGGGGTGTAATTGGCTGGGTCGGATTTGTTCAGCTTTTGTGTACAGGACATACCTGTGCAATTTTCCATATTACCAGGTAGATGCAAATGTGGTAACTGTACTGGAAGAGTTTGGCTACGGGAGCAGCAATTTCTGAAGCACAAGTCTTCAGTAATATTCTGGAATGTTGTCAGGGCTCATAGCCCTTGCAGTATTCAATGCCTCCAACTGTTTCTTGACATCATGTGGAATGGATAAGATTGTTTAAAGATTGGTAACTGCGATGCTGAGGACCACTAGAGGAGGCCAAAATGGATCATCCACTCTGCACTTCCAACTGAAGATTGTGGCAAATGCTTCAGCCTTATCTCTTGCACTGATGTGTTGGGCTCTTCCTTCATTGAGGATGGGGATATTTGTGGAGCCTCCTCCTCTTCCATTAAGTTGATGCACAGAGAGATCTGGGTGTTCAGGTCCATTGTACTCTGAAGGTGGCAACACAGGTTGATAGAGTGGTCAAGAAGGCATACGGCATGCTTTCATTCATCGGAAGGGGTATTGAGTACAAGAGTTGGCAGGTCACGTTGCCGTTGTATAGGACTTTGGTTCGACCACATTTGGAGTACTGTGTACTGTTCTGGTCGCCACATTACCAAAAGGATGTGGATGCTTTGGAAAGGGTGCAGAGAGGTTTTCCAGGATGTTGCCTGGTATGGAGGGCACTAGTTATGAAGAGAGGTTACGTAGATTAGGATTATTTACATTAGAAAGACGGAGGTTGAAGGGGGACCTGATTGAGGTCTACAAAATCACGAGAGGTATAGACAGGGTGGATAGCAAGAAGCTTTTTCCCCCAGAGTGGGGGACTCAATTACTAGCGGTCACGATTTCAAGGTGAGAGGGGAAAAGTTTAAGGGAGATATGCGTGGAAAGTTCTTTACACAGAGGGTGGTGGGTGCCTGGAGCACGTTGCCAGCAGAGGTGGTAGAGGCAGGCACGATAGTGTCATTTAAGACGTATCTAGACAGATACATGAATGGGCAGGGAGCAGAGGGATACAGGTCCTTGGAAAATAGGTGACAGGTTTAGACAGAGGATCTGGATCAGCACAGGCTTGGAGGGCCAAAGGGCTTGTTCCTGTGCTGTAATTTTCTTTGTTCTTTGTTCTTTGTTCTAAGTTGTTTAATAGTCTAACACCATTCATGACTGGATGTGACAGAACAGCAGAGTTGAGATCTGGTCTGTTGGTTGTGGGATAACAAGGTGCAGGGCTGGATGAACACAGCAGGCCAAGCAGCATCAGAGGAGCAGGAAAGTTGATGTTTCGGGCCTAAACCCTTCTTCAAAAGAAAAGGTCTAGGCCCAAAATGTCAGCCTTCCTGCTCCTCTGATGCTACTTGGCCTGCTGTGTTCATCCAGCTCTGCACCTTGTTGTCTCAGATTCTCCAGCATCGGCAGTTCCTACTATCTCTGTTGGTTGTGGGATCAGGTTGCAGATTGTGCTGGAGTATAATTCTGCTGCTTCTTTTGAAGGCCCACTGTACCTCTTGGATGCCCAGTCTTAGTTGCTAGATCAGTTTGAAGGCTGTCCCATTTAGCATGGTGATAGTGCCAGACAACACGATGGTGACTTTGACTCCACAAGTGCTGTGGTCACTTTTATTGTCCTGGACAGATGCACCTGCAGCCGGCAGATTGGTAAGATGAGGTCAGGTATGTTTTCCCTCTTGTACTCAGTGCATATTTTGTGCCCTTGTCACCCTCATTGCTTCCTCCAAATGTCATTTAATATGGAGGGGTATTGAGTCATCAGCTGCGGGGAAAAAGGTATGTGGTAATCAGCAGGAGTTTCCTTGCCCAAGTTTAATCTGAAGCCATGAGATTTCATGGGATTTTGAGTCAATGTTAAGAACTGTTCATCACTGTGCTGTCATCTCTGCTGGATCTCTCTGCCAGAGGGACAGGAATATCCAGAGTTGGTGACGATGATGGTGGTGTCTCAGATATTGTCTGTGTGGTATGACTCCATGAGTATGAGCATAACTATGCCAGGCTGTTGCTTGACTTGTCTGTGAGACAGCTCTCTCAACCTTGGCACTAGTCCCCAGATGTTTGTGAGGAGGACTTTGGAGGCTTGACAAGGTGTTTCTGATGTTTTTTCCAGTGCCTTGGTCATGCCAGGTAATCTGCCCACTTTCATTTCTTTGTTCACACTTCATAGTGATTAATACAACGGAAATGTTTGCTAGGCAATTTCAGAGGGCAGTTGAAAGTCAACCACATCACTATAGCTCTGGACTCATGTGTAGGCCAGACCAGATGACAATGGCAGATTTCCTTCCCTGAAGGACATCAATGAGTCAAATAGAGTTTCCTTGATGACCAAGAATGCTTTCATAGTCATCAGTAGATTCTTAATTCCAGACTTTTTTTTACTGAATTCAAGTTCACCTATCTGCCAAGGTGGGAACGGAATCCAGATCCCTGGAACATTAGCAGAGTTTCTGGATTAATGGTCTAGCGATAACACCATTAGCCTATCACTTCCCTGACTGACCTTGTTCACCACCTGCTGCACCTGTTTACTTTCAGCAACTAGCGTACAAGGATATCCAGGTCACATTTCCCCCTCTCCCTTTCTCAGTCTGTCGCCATTCAGATAATAATCTGCTTCCCTGTTTTTGCTACCAAAGCCTCACGTTTCACCACATTATATTTCATCCGCCATGAATTTGCCAACTTACTCAATTTATCCAAATCATACAGAACCATCCTGCATCCACCTCACAGCTCATCCTCCCACCCAGTTTTTCTGTCGTTTGCAAACTTGGAGATATTATATTCTAACTCCAACATCATCCTGTTCTCCTGGCTCAAGGGTTTTACAATGAACAGCTGATATACCAGGAAGAACATAAGCAGTTGGACACTTAATAAACAAATCAAGGCCTAAAACCAGAATAGAGAGCGTTACAGTATGCTTGTGAAATCACTATGAACAGCAGTAGCAAAGAAAGAGGACAATTGGGCAACATGCATTGTTGTGGGTGTGCCTGTAACAGGGTGTTTTGACCTGATACAGCAATGCTTGTACTATCTCCTGTAACAAAAGGAAAATGGATGTGAATATTGTGGTATTGAAGATTCCAGCAGGCAATTATTACAACCATATATGATCTACAAATATTTCATTTCTCAGACCCAGAAGTGTCTGGGCTACCACTAAGCAATTAGGTTACAAGTGGCAGTTTGGTTCCAGGAGAAAGTGTCATGCTTCAAGTGATCTGAGGTAAGGTAGAATCTTTATATAAATCTTTACACCTTCAGGTTACGTATAATGATGCAGTGACAAAATCATGAGCATGCCTCATAAAAGTCGACTGACCTATTAATCATGTGATATTACACAACATGTCTGATGATGGCTGATTTAGCACTGTCAGTTCTGGGTCCAGCCCAAGTTGAATTTCACCTTTGCAGACTCTCTGGTCAGTTTTACCAAAGGTGGCATTCTGCCTTAAGACTGTATTTCATTCAGCATATTTGGGTGGCAGTATTACAGTAAATACATACTGTCTTCCTCCTACCTGTCCTTTTACCTCATTGTCTAAATATTTTAATTCATATTTTTCCTATTAATATCATAAATGAAGGTGTATCAAATGTTATTGCTAGTCAGATAAAATGGGATCGCCTCAATTCTCCTTAAAAGCTTCTATTTGTTACATTTGTTTCTATTTGTTTGAAACTTTGCAATAATTATCACCACAACATCCAGAAATTAATTTACCTTCCTCCTAATCAGATACCCTCTGTCCCTTTAAATATATTAGCATTTGAAAAAGAGAACGCTGAAACTGAATGGCCTAGATCCTTTGATTGAGGCGGCATGGTCGCTCAGTGGTTAGCACCGCTGCCTCTACAGCATCAGGGACCCAGATTCGATTCCACACTCAGGTGACTGTGTGGAGTTTGCACATCCTCCCTGTGTCTGCATGGGTTTCCTCTGGGAGCTCTGGTTTCCTTCCACAATCCAAAGATGTGCAGATTAGGTGGATTGGCAATGCTAAATTGCCCGTAGCGTTCAGGGATGTGCAGACTAGCTAGATTAGCCACGGGAAATGCAGGATTACAGGGGTGGGTCTCGGTGGGATAATGTTTGGAGGGTCAGTTTGGATTAGATGCCCCAAATGGCCTCTTCCACACTGTAGGGGTTCTATGATTCTATGAAGATAAATATTGCAGCAATGTTTCCTAAAAGATATACTACAGGATCTCTCAATGTCCTGAAGCCCTGGTTATGTTGGGAATTGCCTGAGAAATTTAAGCTTCCAAGGGCAATTAGCAGGTACTGGAAATCCTCTGAAAATATCTCCAATTCTGACCAATTAAAACCTGCTCTAATACCTAGCTAAAAATAAACTTGAATCCCTGATAGCCCCAACCCAACCTCACAGGCCCCATGAATGAACATTCCTCCTTGTCCTGACATCACCCCTTAACTTGTCCCTCAAACTGACCTATTTGGTGGATAACTTAAGCATAGGTACTGCAACCTAATGAAATTAGCGTATTGAATGTTGAATCTAGTGTCAAAGTGCATGGCAAATCTTATGGAGATGCAGGATAAAATGGGCAACAAAGTGTATATTTATATGGTTAATCACAAACCGCAGAAGCTGCTGACTAACTCAGCCTATTATTGCAATGAAATCAATAGCTTTATTATTAGTTTTAATTTAAAATCAAGCCACAAAATAAAATATAAATGAAGATGCCTACATAAGGAATCTTAACAGGAAGCACTGTAATTATTTTCATCACAAATGCAAAATCAACATTTCCTTTCCAACACCAGCAGGCGTGCACATGAAATATAAAGTTATTACAATAAGTCTATGAACTTTCTTCCTCTATATTGTTTCCTAAAAATTGACATACACAGGACGCAAAAAATTGGTCTTTATATCTATCTGGGATTTTGTGTATTGAAAAAAGATTCACTGTCTTCTGTGAATGAACTTTGACTTCTGTGTGTTATAAGAGAAATAAATTAATACCATGTATCATAGACAAAAACAATTTTGTCTATTTTTTCCAAACAGTAATATTATCTACTTTAAACAAATCTAACTTTTTTTCTTTAATGGGATCCAGTGTTCATAAACAGGTGTGCAGAAGAAAAGAGCAGTTAAGTTCGTATATCCACCATTGCTTCCCTGACTCGATTGAATGTAATCAAACAAATATAATTGGAATTAAAATGTTAGCATGTTTGTGCATATGGGGACAGATTACCACTCTCCCGCTTCTTTATCACAAAAGGTGACAGATCCACATTTCTGATAGGAAGGTCCGATCAGGATTCCTTCAGAAATATGGAGCCATACTTCCATTCTGACTGTTTTCTCATAACGCAGAACTGTAAGGAGAGGAATATCATCACCTCTTTTCACAGCAGTCAGTTGGCTACTCTGGAAATTAAAAGTCCAGGACCCCAGGCAACCACATCAAAAGTTGCTGTCAAAGTGTAGGTACATAATGTGAGAGTGAGATTGGACCGTAGGGAGGATAGAGTACCAGGTAGTTTAGGTAAGTAAGATGCCATTTGTGATAATGTGCCAAGTGGGATAGGGTGCCAAATGTGGAGGGAGTAGTTGCCAGCTGAGTAGGATATCAAGTGTGTAAGAGGTAGGGGCCAGGGATGTGGATTCAGAAGGGGAAGAGGTGGACCAGTTCTCAGGGGAAGGAATGTGCAGTGGATCCAAAGCAGAGGAAGGGAATGTCAGGTCCCGAGTGGGAATGAAGTGAGACATAAATCAGGAGTGAAGGAGAGGAGGGGAGTACTGGAGAAGGGGAAGATAGGTGTAGGTTCTGGAGCAGGGTAGGGGGCAGGGCGGGTTGGGGGAGGGAAGTATCATGACCTACAGGGAGAGAGGGGGTGCCATGTTGCCGGGGGGCGCAGTTATAGGGGCCTAGGGTAGTTGTAGTTGGGCTGTGCAAGGTAAGTATATGGTTAGATGAATACCTACTATATTTGATGAATAGGAAGATAATGTCTTGGATACTCTATCTTTTGCTGGGTAATTATTTGCTTTATTTCAACAAAACCTTCTGAATTCTCTGACTTAAATGGATATTTTCAGCAAGTTGGATATGTAGAATAATTATCCTTTTTGGGCTGAGATGAAGAGAACTTTCTTCACCCAGAGATGAGGGAGCCTGTAGAACTCACGTCCACAGAAAGAAATTGAGGTCTAAACATTGCATTCTCAAGAGGAAGGTAGATCTAGCTGTTGTGGCTAAAAGGATTAAGGGATATGGAGGGAGGGCAAGATTAGGATATTGAGCTTGATTATCAGTGGAGCAAGTTTGCAGGACTAAATGGCCTGCTCCTGCTCCTGTCTTCTGTGATTCTATGCTTCTGCCTGAGCTGTAACCAGAGCTAGGTAGAGTACTCTGCCCAGGTGGAATTTAATCCAGGCTAAAGGAGCTAACAACCAGGGAGCTTATGACATCCCTGCATCACCTCCTTTGAAGGAGGACGTTCACAAGTGGTCAGTGGTAGGCTTGAGCTTGGTCATGAAAAGTATGATATGAATACAAATTTTCAGATGTCATCTCATAGTGGTCTATCTGATGTGGGCTATGGCATGGTGTGTGATAGATTTGGAAAAGAAGTTCGGTGTGTGCATCTTTACATTGGAAGCATTTCCCTCCATCTTTTATGCATTTCATAAGTGGCATGGTGAGAATCTCACTAGCTAATGGCAAATTGCCAAATTACAATGACTAAAGCTTGTTAAAGGCCTTGTTGATTGCCTAACTCACCTCATTACATTCAATTTTTGATATTACCAAACTCACTTAACAATGTCAAAAAAGCTTGAAAGAAACCAGGAACTTCAGCTCATTGCTTGCTTCGAAGGATCTCCATGTTGAACTCCAGGTGGCAGCATCTCTGGACACACTCCATAGACACTGTCAACACAAATCCAAAATCCACTGGCATTGGCATCTGGCATGTGCCAGCTTCCAAGAACCCTTAAGGCACATGTCCAATTAATTTCCAAATGCTTCTGCACTTCAATATTGCACCTTGGGCTGCACCAGCAACTGTTATTTTAATGCAAAGACACTGTGCATTGACAGACATGCACTAAGCTCGTGGAATGGACCAGACCGTGTCTCTGACCTATTTGTACGTTCCCTTAGAGCACACTCACTTTGAACCAACCTGAATGCTCACAGCATCTCTGCAATGCATCATATTGCCTTGTCATTTAGCACAAACACACAAGAAGGAAGCTTGTTATGGTTATGAGTGCACAATGGCCTTTTAAAGAAGACATGGACACAGGGAAACTGGTGAATTCTTGGCTATCTGCTGAGTGGCACTTTGTGCTGTGAATGGCCTGTGGTTAGCTGGTGCCAGAATCAGAAATGAGGGATTGGGCAGGGTAGGCAGTTAATGGTATGAATTTGGTCAAGAGCTGGTATTATGATTCATTGGGATAGTGCACCATAAATTAAACCCCACTATTCCTGGAGTTGTACCAAATGTTCACATTTTTTAAAAGTACACAATGTACCCCAATTTGCCTGACTTCCATACCAAGGTTGACATAAAGCATGAACCATGTTTCTGTACTAATCAAAAACTCATATTTATTACAATTAGTTAGACCTTTGCTAAAGGTAAACAGATCTAAATCATTTGCATATAACACTACCAACTAAAATCCCATTCACTTATACATACATGCACACACACACAAGCAAACAAACAAATAAATAGTGAAAATAGATTATTGGCAGAGGTAGAAGAACTACAGTGATCTTTGCTTCTGAGTTTTGATGTTGAGATGATCCTTCCTTGCTAGCTAAATCCCTTGCTTTCCACATTTCTTTCTCTGTGGGCACAATTACTGGTTTGCAACAAATACAGAGTAACTGAATTATAGGTTATTTTCTTTCAAAACTGCAGCACTTTTTAAAATATTGGTTTTAGAAACAGTCCTTTCTCATTTCAGACCACAGCTTTTAAAAACACAAAAAGACATGTAAAAGACACACAAAAAAGAAAACTCATTAGGTCTCATGGCAGAAATCCCTCCAAAAACCCCTCAACACAACCCAAACATAGCCAAAAACAATGAGAAACAGTCCTTTGCTTTAGTCTCACACTTCCAGAGCTAAAGCAAGAAAGAGAAGCCAGAGGACAAGGATTTCCCTTTTCACATTTTCAAGATTGTACTTGAATTGAGTAGATTGCTGGCTAATGTCCACTTTCGTCCCTTTGGGAAAAAAGGCCTTGGGGAACTGGAACTAGCGTAAAGTGAGCAGAGGCTTTTTGGGAGAAATTCAATTTTGACATGGATGCAAACCAGATGGCACAAATCAGATGCTCATTATAAAGCATGGATGATTTTAAGTGGGGTGGATAACAGGTGGTCAATCCATTCTGACTCATTTTGTATTTTCTAAAGTTCAATTTGACTCAGTGGTGTCAAAACTATTCATTATATTTTTCATGACCTTTGTGGCTAGGAAATAGAAGTCCACCAGTTGTTGACCCTCAAAAATTCCTTCTTGAATGAGCGCTTAAAATGCTGAGAGGCATAAATGATACAGATACTCACAGAATATACGACTTGGATTGCAGGATGAGAGGACATAGGTCAAAGTTAATGGACCTTAAAGTGGAACTCAAATAAAATTTTTGCAATATAGTACTAGATCATTTAGCACATGCCCCTAGATAAAGCTTTTTGATTAAGTCCTTAAGGCTTAATGGACCAATTGGTTTTGTCAATTCTATGCTTTCTTACAAGGGAAATATGTACAATGGTTTAGGAAAGAAGTTAGCTGATATATGTGCAGCTACAGATTTCTTCATATAACTGGAATAAGATACTTCATCCAAGACTGTTTATTGGTCCCCTTAGGTCCATAAAAAAGGCTTACCTACGTCCACAAATATTTTACACAATGAACAATTAATTGTACTGGAAACTCAACATGTTAAAGTACTTTCAAAATATCTCATTAAGGTGGTCAGAACTTTTAAGTCACACTGCATTCACTTTCTCATCAAAAGTTGCAATATTGCTTTTGAGGGACGACAGTACTGGGAAAACTGAAAGGTAAACTAAGTGGAGTGTGGAGAATAATGGATACTTAAGAGTGAGTTATGAGGTTATAATTCAGTCAAGGGGTCTTCATTACATTGAGAACCTCGGGCAAACTTGGGGTACTTTGTGAATATCAATAGAATAAATGGATTGAATTACAATCATTAACTCATTCCCAGTAAGCTATTTCATTATGTTCCATGGGTTTAATACTTTTAAAGAGATTTTTAAAATTTTTTTTTGAATATCTAGTGATATAAAAAGCTGCAGAATGCTAAACTTGATTTGTTAATATTGGGCCATGTTTCAATGAGTCTTTATGATTGAAACAGATTAAAATATCATTTTTTTTAAAAAAAAGTTATTGTTTCCGTTAACGTGACTGGAGATTTTGGCAACTTGTAACACCATTTATTAAATGGTTAGTCATATTTTAATTTGCCGGCTGTTGAATTCATATAAGACAATTGAAAATAATGCAGCTCATGGGTATCATCATCATTTGTCATGTAACAACTGGAGAACAATCCAATCACATAATGTACAAATCTATTGTACCTGGGAGCGAATTGGCATGAAATCAATTAGTTGGTAGTGGTATTGTAGATAATTCCCTGGACATTAACAATTTCCTAGTCCTGACAGGCAAATCACATCATAATACTATTACAATATTTAAAACCATGACCTTGAAGTTATTTAGTCAAAACACATGTTTAGTGCATTTATCTGAAACTCCTATTTCTAAAAGTTTATTGAAGGCATTACTCAGTTAAAATATATTTGTCAATTCTGCTGGAATCTTGTTTTCTAAAATATGAAGGGAACCAAACTAAAGTTCATAATTTGCACTTACTTTTCACTGCAATAAGTTACATGATGTTGTTGTCCCATGTGAATGAATGCTATTATGCAATTTATTCCACATCCATCTGTGATGTTTAGCTGAGATTCAGCATTTGACAATATCCTGAGTACAAGATATTGAATGCATTAAAGAAAAGCACAAATCAGTAAGAAAATAAAGGGCTTATTAAAATTTTAAACATTTAAACACTTGAGATCTGAAAGCGATCTGTTACTTATCAGAATCAAGTAGACTTTATTAAAGAAACAAAATAATATGAACTATTTACTTTTACAATATAGCTAATTCAGTGTTTCATTCAGTGGTAGGTGGGAATGCAGATTTCAGCATAATGGGCTGTGCAGGGTAACAAGCCCATGTTATGATATATGCTTTCAAGGTGATATGTCTTGTACCAGAAGCAAAAGGTGGAAATCACCCACTTTATTGGGGAACGCAATCACAAACTGCTTCACGCCATTTTGTAAACAAAAATGAAATTTTTCGCCCGGATTGCCTCATGGAAAGATGTTATCTCTTCAAAAGCATAATTTTAATTATGCCCATGAGAAAAGGCAAGGAGGACTTCTTCATAAATAAGATTTATGACTAACAACCTTAAATGATCAGAAAGTTAAAAATGAAGAAGTCATCTTGATTGCTGCACACTTAATTGGAAAAAAAATATATACTTTGCTTCAATACTATGCTTACCTCAGAAAGAAATGGCAAAGATTCAGTAAATTTTTAGGATAGATTAAAATCTGAAATCATTACAAATGGGAATAAGCATAAGTTGCCAGTTGGCCATTGTAGATTGCTACACGTTTTAACATTGGAAAGGAGCCTACAGCATGGAATTGGTTGCTATTCAAGGATCACTGAATCACCATACTCAATCAGTGTGAGAGAAAAGATACAAAGTTCACTTGAGTTACAAGTTGTCTTTGGGGAGACAGTGGAAAGTGGAGTGGTAGAGAAGTGATCTACTGGTCTCTAAGGAAATTGAAGCCTATATATCTAACATGAGGTATACAGGTTCCAGTTGAACACAAAAGGGACTATTTACTAGCCATCAGTTAGACTCCCAGAAAAGAAATCTTTTTAAAAAGAGAAGAAAATGTCTCATACTGTTCAATTAGATAATTTATACAAAATAAATTTGCTGATAAAAGGTTGATGACTTGGTCAATGATACAAGATCAATCATTCCACCGAGTCACCAGGATAGCTACCGTTAAGGCCGTGAGCATTGTTAAAATTGTTAAAATAGACTTCTGGAAAAGATGCACATCCAACATAAACCCTTACCTTACGCTTTACAATTGCTTCAACACATCAAGTGAGATATTGGAACTACGCTGTTCCAGCAGGTGAGTCATATCACTCCTCCTTATAGAAAGAAAACCTCTGAAATAAGTGCTAGTAGATAGCTAAAAGAAATAACATAGTATCAATTTTTCATCCTTGTGGGAAACTGCTTTGAGGAAACAATAATTCATTGCTGGAACCTGCATTAAAGATCCAGCATTTTATTTTCTTATCAGGTATCATTTTATTGCCGGGAACAGCTTTTGTTTTGAAAAGAAAGCAATAACTGACCAGCTGGTAGGTTGCATTGGTGGGAGGTTGGGTGTTATTTTATCCACGAGCATTATGAGACCTTTGCAGAGAGGAGATGGGAAAACTCCAGGCAGCTCAGGCCTGGATTTTCCACGCAAGATTTGAAGTGGACACTTGTGCTTTGCATGGTCGCACAAAGAAAGTTGTTTTTAAATTTATCTCATGTTAGGGAAGCTCCCACGGGCTTCCAACCAGGTATATTTTTTTAAAAAATATCATTGAGCTTCCAAATAGATCATGGAATCCTTCATTGTGCATTAATAAATAAGGGTCCTTCAGGAGATTCAATGACAACAGCATTAAAATGGAAAATCCAGGAGAGCCAAAACGGAAACTGAGCTGTTTGTTTCTTAACTGTTTCCTTCACCACTATCAATCAGGGAAAATTAGCAGCCCTCCCTTAATCTTCAGAAAAGCCAAGCTAGACTGGTTCTAGAATAAATGTACCAAAGAGTTTCAAGGAAAAGAAAAAATTAGAGAAGTCTTTGGAACAGGACTTGAACCACAATCTACTGACTCAAAGACAAGAGTCACAGTGACAAGAGAAATTATTGGAATTTTGGCAAAAATGAAAGGTGAATGGACATCAGCATTAATGCAATCAGACAGATAATCCAGGTAAACTCTCTAAAATAGAAATGGAACTAACTAGTCAGATTGTAACAAACAATCCACAGCTATAATAAAAAAAGGGCCACTAAATACTGAATTGTACAACAACAAGAAAGAACTCTTTTTGGAAAGACTTCCATCATCAATGCTGCAATTAACTATTTATCATAACTATGAATAAATTTTATTGTTGATATAAGCTTCATACTACTTGCCAAAGTGTTCTTATTTAAAATATTTTCTGAGAAAGAAAATATATTGATAGCGACATAACTTCGTATTCCTAGTAAAATGTGAGAAGCTTTTTCCCTTTGACCAGGAGATACTTGAATGATTGACAATTGCAGGTGGGTAAGAAAATGGATGAACATTAAACAGAATTTATTTTTAAGTTCTGACACTCTTTCTGATTTGTTATTGACTGCCTGTTGACAAACAATGTAGATGCCACATATGTAGTCAACTGGGAAAGAGATAGAAAATGTCAACAATGCTGTTTGCTTTAATGTAGCTATACCTGGATATAATATTTTTCTATCACTGTATAAAATTAAGTAAATTGACATTAACTATAAAGGTTGGCATTATAAATAATGAGCTGTGAACATTACTTCGTTATCTACCATCTTCTATGTATTTTCGGGAAGTGATTATTTGAAGAAATTTAAGTTAGTTCTGAGGGAAATGTTGTATAAGGCAGATGAAGAGGTACCTTAATCATTAAAAAAGTTATTGCAAGAGCAGAATGATGCAGTATATCAGAGCACCAACAGTGTGCTACAGGATGACATGCTGCTGGTTTATATCTATGGGCAGAATCTTGTTACCTTCCTGTGTGGTGAGCTTGATGGTAAGTGGGAAGGTAGCAGATGGGAAACATCCAGTGCCTTCTCAACTCTGACATGATTAAGTTCATGAGCAGTCCCACTGCCAATTGAGACTCTTAACTGTGCATTTAATGTGTATTTAAGAGCCTCAGCTTACATTGTCTGGAATTAACCCGGAGGTGGATAGAGGGCTCACCATGTGGGGAATAAAACAATCAAAAATAATTACCTGGTTCAGGGGAACCCATTACTGGGAAAGGATAAGGTCATGAAGAGCCAGCTTCCTCTACTTGTTGCTGACAACTTTCTACTCCCCTGTGAGGCCTGAGTTGTGATCCCCTTCCTGCAATCATTAGCCTGTGGCATGGGATTCAGGAGTGATCTGAGATCTCAAGTGAGTGAGACCACTCCCTGAGTCGTGCTGCCATTCAGCAAAGGTGTTGGTCTCTGATGGTGCAGCAATTCTCAACAGATTGGAATTCTATTCCCGGGAGCCCTGATCACAGGTGGAGGCTCGCTGCTGGTCTGACCTGAGTGGAAAAAGATGAGGCAGGCTTTCCATAAAAGTGGTGACATAACGCTCTCATCCAGCTGGTGACCAAGAGTCCTGTTGTCTATGCAAGATTCTGCCTGTGGTAGCCTCAGGTTATATCCTGGTGGGATCACCATGACAGATTGATTATAAACACTTTTGACCGGTACTGGAAAATGTATGTTAATTTTACATTTCAGAACACCCATGATAGAAATCTTTGAGGTAAAATAGCCTAACTGGAAAATTGGTGATTTACACTCTGGTGAAATCAGAAATGTTCAGGATCAATTTGTATTAAGTCAAAGATCTTTATTGCTTGCCTAGTCATCTATACTACTCTAATGATATTCTGTCACACAATTTGACACAAAGATTGCCTCTTAACATTTCAACTCTCTTTACTGCACTTTATCTTGATGTGAAAGATATAGGAGCTTGGTGAGGAATGGAAAATCATGGAATGGAAATTATTGTTTAAAATGTTTTCAGATATGTGTTGGTCACCAACAGTTCATTTGCTGAGGCATGTATTGTTATAGTTACATTTGAAAAATATTGCATTTTTGGTGCATTTCTTCTGTATTAGTCATCATTGACATGAGCCAGCACAGCCTATTCCTGGTTGTGTCTTAGCATTTATGGATACAATCTTGTAAGCACAATGGGCCCAAAATCAGGGTCAGCTTTTGGGTGGAGTTGTAGAACGTGTATTTAAATTACAGCAGCCAGAAAGAAGGGTGTTTTGTTTCCCTAATTCATTTAGTTATGAAGTATTCCATTCTACTTTTGGCCATTTTACCAAACCTAAGTGAAAGATTAAAGAAATACCAGAGGGCAAATAATTAATATGTGGTAAATAATTAGGTGACACTTGCAAATAAAGAACCAAAACTATTAGACAATATTAAAACAGAGGCGAATTTCTTTGCTTAAAGGTATGTCAATTTAATCACTGCCTAGTTTTACAGGTATGAACCACACCAGCCCCATCCCTTCAGCCCACAATATGGTATCCTTCTATAATTATACAACAATGGCAATTTTAGGCTACCTTGGCAAATTGGTTTGCAAATGACATGTGCTGTGCATGCTGTGCTTAGTTTTGCAGTCAATCAGTAGCCAAACCAACCACTATCATTGCCAGTACACAAGTGGAGATATTACACATTTAGAAAAAAAAACTATTTTGTTTTAATGATGAATGGATAAATTGGCTGCCAAAGAGTTCAGGAGATGTTTGCAAAGTCTTTTTAGGAACTGCAAAGTCTAATAGTTTATTGAGAAAAGGCTCCCACCCCGATTACAAAGTTTTGAATTTAACTTTGAAGAAATTGAACTTCCTGAACAAATTGAACAACCATGAGTGTCTGTCTACCAATCCAAAAATGTGCTTTTTGGTGGATTGACCATGGGAAATGCAGGATTACAGGGATAGGGTCAGGCAGTGGGCCTGGGAGGATGGTCTTCGGAGAGTTGGTGTGGACTTGATGGGCCAAATGGCCTCTTTCCACACTGTAGCAATTCTATGATTGTATGATCAGCTGAACAATCTTCTCTGCAAAGGAACACTGCAGTTGATGTGAACATCTAATCCAACTATCTGAATTAATCAGAAATATCAGCCAAGAGTGGGAAAACTTTCCTTCTTCACTGGAGTCTCAAAGGCGTATGGACTCTTCATCATTATTTTGTTTTAATCCCTTATAAAATATTCCTTTTATATTTCTTTGATTTTTTTTATCTCGAGTGTCTAGTGATTTCAAATTAGATCTTTTCAGGTGAGTGTGTTAAAAGAAACCTCTCTGCTTAACTTCATGAAAATGTGCTGCTGAGAACTTTTAGTTTGACAACATACGATTGAAGATTTGCAAAAAAAAAATCTATCTTTTCAAAACAAATAGACTTTGGACAGGAGGAAAGGAAATTGGGAATTTAAGTTTATCTCCCTTTCCCTGGCCCTAACGCACACAGCAGGTATTTCCCCCTTTGCTTTCCAACATATAGAATTGATAGGAACAGGAGGCCTTTTCTTAGTTCCATATTAAACCAGCAACTACTCATCCTCTTGCTGGTTGCCTTCTGACCAAAAGACCTTTGACCTGCTTGATGACAGGTGTCTAAAGATGAATTCAACTTCTTAAGAAGAAAAAGAGTGTGATTTGAACACATGTTTACTGAATCAGTCTTTGTACAACAACATATCCCCTACTGCATTAATAAGTGTTACGATCGGAAATTCCACTATAAAAAGCACATGTATAAACCCCAGTAAAGTTTTGAAAATTAAGAAGGTAGTAATTCAAGCCAAATCAATAAATTCCTGCCCACATGGATTATTAAGCCAATGGTATATCACATAAAATCTGAGGTACTCAGGCCTTAGAATTAGAAAGCCGTAGATAGCTTAAAGAATTGTCAGGCTGGAGGAGATGAAAGATTTAGGGAAGGCTAAGAGATATTTGAAGTGAAGATTGGAATTTTGAATTCAAGGCTTTTCTTAATCCAAATGGCACTGCTGAAAATCAGAATCCACAAGTATGGGGTCAGGACTCCCGCAGGCCGTCATTCCCATCCTTCTGTGGTGTTTCCCCAACTCCATGAATCCAACCAAAAATAAAACTAGAAGATTAGGTTATAAAGTCCATTGCTAAAATGTCAGATGAGATACCTTGAAGTGTTTATCTTGACAAAGTATAAAGACCCCAGTGGAACAAACTACTGAGAAATGTGGTAGGTATGAATTTTCTCGAGCTTGTTTTTAGGAAAAATATTGACAATCTCCTAAAAGAAGAAGAAAGTTCTAGTTTTACAGACTAAATTGCTAATTAATTGTGATGATGATGAGTCATTGTGACAGCCATATCTGGAGTTACCTCAGGGAGCTAGAGAAGAATTTCGCAGATTTTCTGCTGAATTGGCCTTAGGAGAGTTTATTCTCTCTTATCTCTCCCAGGAGATCTTGTGGATTGTGGATGATTCAACAGCATGTAAGATTCTGCCATTCTTTAGATGGATGGACTTTGGGGAATTTTCTTGTATGTTCAGGTTCAAATATTTATATCCTGTAATTTTTAAAATAAGTTACAAGTCATAAGCATTTTACTAGTCAGCTACATTTTAATAAGTCATTGAGTCTGATAAGATAGCTATTAATTTAGTAAGGTCTGTTGGTGTTAAGGTTATGTCAGCGAAAAAATAAAGCAATGAAAACGCAGACTTGATTTTATCCTAACCACTTGGATAATTTCCAAGCTCCAACCCCACGCCTCTTGTTAATGCTCTAATTGGGTCAGAAGCAAAGCCTAACTCTATGAGGAGACAGCAGATGCTTCTTGGATCAGGATTATGAAAGGCAAATATGAGGCTTGCTGCTGCCTTGCACAAGAAGGGAGCGAGAAATTTGGACGATCAGATGCCTCCAAGCTCAGACAATTGGTTAAAGTAAAAACCATATAGTACTGTATCCAATCCCGCGGAGAAACCCTTATTGGCAGACATGTTTGCAGTTTGAAAAACATCTGTTTTCTGCATTGAAGGCAACAGCTGTGCATCGCCATGCACCAGACAGCTCATGTTTGGCACTTTCCAATTTGAAAATCACCTCCCAGACGCCCAGAGTGTATTATCAAGCTTCTCAAAGAGCCTACTGTGCTATTTATTGAGGTTGTTGGCTCTCCTACCCCTCTGCCTGCTCTCTCTTTGAAAACTGTGGCGCATTCTGAATGTGTTGGTGATTTGATTCTCTGGGATGCAGTCTTCCACATACACCCACACTCATGCTTGACTCCTCCTGCGAAGGAAAATTCAGCCTCACAAGTCTTGCTAAAGTATGTCTACTGATGCCTCTGTTAACAATACTTGTGGCAAAGTAGTACTGCTAACATGCTAATGGATGTTTTCACTCAACTCTCACTGCTGTCAGAATGAAAGAAAGGATTCTTGCTACACAGACCACATTTCCATTTCAGACTGCAGTATTCCATATGGGAAAAACAAATGTTTCATGAGAAGTTACTAATTATATTTTCACGATAGTCACTGGCAGGAATGAACCATAGGTGGTCCAGAAGCAGTGTCAGCTGCATTAACATATGCCATGCATTTACCTCAGTGACCTCCAAGTCAGTACAGCTGGGTTACACATAGGCTGCCACCTTCTGTATTGTGTTTCATTTCAAATTAAGAGTTTCTGTACTTTACTTCAAACAAAACCGTAACAAAATAATGTCATGATACACGGCAGGCCACCTCAGAATAGTGTATTTTATAAACATTTTTAAAAAGCTGATATTTATAAAAAAAAATTTGCAGCACAACAAAAAAATACACCAATATAGAAATATAGTCAAAAGAAGCAATTGAAGAAATTAGATCAGTGAAAATTTGATGTAAGGTTATTGTAAGAAAATGAGATTACCTCTGCACATTATATATCCTGTAAAATATGAGTATTCCCTTCAAGTTTGATCTGTGAATCTGCATTCGTGGAACCAAATCATGAGCCATTAAGTTCGGGGCATTCATTAACTTGCACATGGTAATGACAGACTATATCTATTGACTCTTACTTTCTTGGTGATATGTAACATTTTGCATAAAAAATGCTAGATATTAGGTATAGGTATTTGAAAAAGAAAGGAGTTAAAAATGTGAGCATTGGACCGATAGAAAGTGATTCTGGGGACTTAATAACATAAAATAAGGACATGGCAGATAAATTGAACAGATATTTTGCATTGATTTACACCATAAAGGATATAAGTAACATTCCATAAATTGCTGGAAATCAGGAAATGGGAGAAACCTAAGAAAATTACAATCTCCAGGGAAGTGGAACTGAACAAATTGTTATATTGCATGCTGACAACTTCCTAGGTTCTGACTTATTTCATCTTTTGTTTTAAAAGAAATAGCTAGTGAGATAATTGATGTGTTGGTTTTAATTTTCCAACATTCTCTATATTTGGAGAAACTCCCATTAGAATGGAAATTGTTGAATGTAACTCCTTTATTCAAAAGGTAGGCAGAATGCAAGAAAAATTATGCCAATTCATTTAACTTCATTATAGGGAAGATGTTAGAAGCTATAATTAAAGATGTTATGTTAGGGCACTTAGAAAAGTTCAAGGTAAACATGCTGCACCAAGTTTTGATGAAAAGAAAATCATGGGTAACCAATGTATTGGAGTTCTTTGAGGAAGTAATGTGCAGTGGTTAAAGCGTACAGGTGAATACATTATATTTAAACTGTCAGAAAGCATTTGATACACATTAAAGGTTATTGCTGAAAATAAAAACTCAAAATGTGACACTCTATTGTGCCACATTGGTGGAATTCTATTGTCAAAATCACTAATCTTCAGCTGAAATGTCAACTTGAAACCCCAGATTGTTGTTTTTATGGTGCAGGTAGATGTTACTGATTCCATGTCACAGTTTCAGCAAGGAGTTCCTCTAATGATCATCAATCATTTGTCATCAGATCAACTGGCCATTCAACTTAATGTTTGTGAAATTTTGAAAAAGTTGAAAAGGTGAAAATAAGTAAGTTGGGACCAGGTATATAGACAGGATACATGCAAATTTATGAGATAGGATAAAGAGTGGATAGAAGAACTAAGGATTTCATTTTATTTTTGAAAAATTTAAAATCTTCTACATGACTAAACCAAGATATAGTCAACTGAATTACGTTTCTATGTTTGTACATTTACAAGTGATTCTCTAAAGCTGCATTTATTACATCTTGCCTGATGACATTGGATTTGAGTTTACAACAATATTAAATGTTTCATTGCAACATTTTTGAGGTTGGTTACCTGTTGTAAAAACAACTTGTATCTGACTTTTAAAGTCAGGCATCATTAAAAGTTTTTTGCACATAGCTATAAAATCAAAGGGGAAAATCAATTCCAATTTCCAGTGAAAGCAATTAAGGAGCTGAATCAGACAAAATCCATCAATATTTTAGCCTATATACATCTAATAGATTGGGAGTAAAATGATTAATAATGATATCATGATATGCAGCCAGATATTCTTGTAAAAATGCGGAAAATCTCCCCTAGAACAGATCATAAAAATGTTTTGACATTTCTTAACAGGTTTTCCATTAAATATTAGATACGATGGCACTTCACTTAAAAGAGTGAAAGAAATTGTCAGTTTACTGTCATCATGTGACTTCCAGCACAAATATGATAGCCTTTATAAGTCAGCACTGTGTTTCAATTGTAACGTACTTAGTATCTATTTATGTCCAAAAATATTTTTTATAAGAGACCCACAAAACGTTTGCAGTGAAATTAGTATCTTTATTGCAATAGTATTTCTTTAAATCCCCATACTATGCCATTCCATCCTTTCCACATCATCAATCTCATGCTACTTCTCATCATATTTTTGTTACCTTTCTTAAAAAATACTAACGCATCCCATTTAGCATCTCCTTGCAGTACCCATCTTCCTAGATCATCCTGCTCCACTTCCATCCATAATTCTCATGTTTTCCCTTTCCCGAACACGTCATCACATCTCCCTAGGCCCAAAATGTCAAGCTTTCCTGCTCCTATGATGCTGCTTGGCCTGCTGTGTTCATCCAGCCCCACACCTTGTTATCCCAAGCCTACTATCCACATTCCCAATGCTGTCGACCTAATTCCCATGCCAGTCCTCCCATGGTATTTTCTGCAATGCTATTCCTACTCCCATCACTATACCACCTTCCCTTCCCAATACCATTCCTCCTCTTCCCAATACCATTCCTCCCCTCCCACGCCATATCTTCCCATGTCATACCCACCACCGTTTTATTGTTCACTCCTCCCACGCTTTTTCCTAAACCATCTCCCTTCTACAGCTGTCCTCCCCACAAAGCTGTAGCCACTCTTTCATGCACATCACCTTACCTCCATGCCACGTTCACTCCTTCCCAGTCCCTCCACCCATGTTAATCTTATTGTTGGTCTCCTCTGCCTTCCAATCCTTGAAATCTGTGGTGAAATCAATATCTTCAGTATCTATGAACATTGCTTACTTAAATCACCATCTCATGACATTACATCCTTCCCATGCCCTGCTTTTCACGTCATAACTATCCAATTTCTTTTATTTTTCTCATTTGACTCCATTGTGCCTCTCCCATGTCATTCTATCATCCATGTCCTACTCCCCATGCACTTCCTGTTCCATGCTCTCCCCATATCCTGTCCCTTGCTGTTTCCCTACCCCTTCCACGTCATCTTGAAATCTCTTCTTTAAATGGTAACTGATAATGAATCAATTATTAGTTATAAATCTGAGGTTGATTTTTTTATCAAACGACAATCTTAAAATGCAAAGACGGGTTTCTGAAGCTAGACCATAAAATACTTAAGATCTGATTCAATGACAGGACATATTTTGGGGCTACGTGGCTTATTTCTCTTATCATTTTTTACAATTAACCAGTATGTCAGTCTTCCCTCAGCTGCAGGGCGGATTCTATTAATCCATTTGATTGCATCAGAAAGGATGTTCTTCCAGCATCACTGTGTGGTTTCATAAATAACCTTGAGGCAGGCAATGTATGTTTACAGATAGAAAATTACAAGTGCAGAAAGCTCCACCATATGTGCTGTTCATGGACCCAAATTCGGTTTTTGACAGTGTAAGTCAACTTACTCTTTGTTGCTTGCTCTAAATTGAGATTTGAGTTAATTTGCTTTATATTTTATTTATTCAGAGTAATGCAGAGATAGTTATCAAGTGTAATTATGTGACTTAAAACATTTTAGATATTTACAAAACTTTCAATAGACATGCTGTAAGAACTAGGAGTAATATGCCTCATCTTTCTCAATTATTTCTCTCTAGGCGAGTAATCAACCATTTGACTCACTAGCTCTGCCTAGAGGCCAGATCAGTCAAGCACTGAACAAGGATCCATGATCAGACAAGCTTAATCAAACAATACACAGTTTCTGAACAGGCCTGTCAAAGTCCTGCAACTAAGGCATGGTAGCATGGTCAGATGTATTTGTGCCTGGAGTGATTTGCCTTTTTAGTAACCAATGGTGTAAAGATGAAGTGTGGCTCCATAACACTTCAATCTCTTATCTAATGCAATGCTTAACTATATAGCTCTAACCATCAACACTAGGTTCCATTCAGAGAAGTTGTCAGTGTTTCCTGAGTACATGTCTCCATCAATGGCACAGAAGGACTAATCAGAAAGCTTCTGTATACAGGTGATTAATCCCTAGTTGCCCACAACATTGGAGACATCTACAGTGTGACAAACACATTCTTAAGTGCTGCCACAAAACTTTGCAGTTAAAATCAGTCTCAGAGTTATGTTTCGGCCAGTACTATGGGCATGCTGCAAAGCACGAAGCATAATCACTTAAGGCACCACTCTCAATGGTTGTAGAAAGATTCTCATAGGATGCTGTTTTGAAATGGCACTATTGATGAAGATATCCATACACACATCTAGAAAAGAAGTTCTACCTGCAGTGCACATTATGATCATGTTTGGATGCTGTTAAAAAAAGTCTGAAACCAAACTGGACCAGGTCATTGTCCTTGTCTTTTTGTTGTGTGGCACAGAATTCCTGGGCTTTCAAAAGTGCTGTTTCAAACCTTTGGAACACTTCCAAAGCTACTTTAGGTCCATCATGAAAATTTGATGGTGTGACAAAGACACAATTAATGAGGCCCTTCTTGTGCTGGGCTCAACATGTAGACAACATTCCAGAAATTTCAACATACATTGGTGCACCATGTCTGTCAGATGGATGACTACAGAACCACCAAGCATATATTCCATGGGGAACAATCTCAATACAAACAATGCAACAGTCTAAACAAAAAGCCTTATAAACTTTTGCATTGAAAACACTGCAGCTGACTGGCACATGTGGAGACATACAAATACACAAAACAACAGCAAATATTCATTCATAAGATCATGGCCAATCTGATTATGCTTCAAATTCCACACAATCATCTAGTCTAAATAGCCTATCAATACTTTTGTTCATATCTAGCTTAAAAATATTCAATGGCTCAGATCTGTCGCCTTCTGAGGCAGGGAGTTCCAAAGTCACACAATTGTCTGACAGAAAAAAAAAATATACTTCTTATCATTTCCTTAAACAAGTGATTCCTAGTTTTAAAACAGTGTCCCCTAATTATGGACTGACCTACACGAGAAAACATCCTTCCCACATTCACATTGACAAGACCATTTAGGATCTTATACATTTCAGTCAAGTTACCCATCACTGCTCTAAACCATTGGTTTCCCAACCTTATCAATATCAAGGCACACTTCAAGAGACAAACAATTCCATGGCACTTCCACTTTTTTCAGCTGAATTGATTGCTCATAAATATCACATTTACTTACACTTGCTATGGGTATGGCCTTACGAGGGAGGTTTACAACTTCATGCATTTAACAAACTAAAGAAGGATCACAAGAATGAAGGTTGCAAATCCACTGACAAAACGACACCATCTTCAAATGTCAGCACATTTTTAAAATCTGTTCAACTCCAGCATTTCTGTCTATTTATGAACAATGGATCAGAGCAAAATGCAAAGTAGAGTAAATTTTTAGTTTCAGAGATAAAAGGTACTGCAGATGCTGGAGAATCCGAGATAACAAGGTGTGGGGCTGGATGAACACAGCAGGCCAAGCAGCATCATAGGAGCAGGAAAACTTGACGTTTCGGGCCTAGACCCTTCAGATGAAGGGTCTAGGCCCGA